>VZQC01008182.1:601423-760820 GCA_009823505.1 Rhizomys pruinosus
TAGCTGCCACACTACTGGAACTTTCTCACGGATGACTTTGTTACAACATGCTCTTGCCTGTTCCTCCCTTGACTCAAACCACTGCTTGTCTGTCTGGGTTCTGGCTTCCAGCGTGTCTTAAGAACTGTCCCATTCCAGCCTGCCCCAGTTAATTAACCTTCTCTGTGTGACAGCTTTACAAGACTGGACAGAAGGCAGAACACCCATGATGCTCTGTGAATTAAAATCCCAGCCAGTCGAAATGAATGCAGTAGGAAGTATTCGCCCTCCACATGGTGAACCCTTGCATCTTCCCTCTCAAAGAATTGTATAGAAAGCTGAAGGGTGGGGAGAGGGAAGAGTCAAAACAGTTTAAAATAAACGGTTTCTGAAATTTGTTTTTTAAAAGTACTTTTTTTTTTTTTTTTGAGACAGGGTCTCCCTGTAGCCCCAGCTGTTCTGAAACTCACTCTGTAGACCAGGCTGGCCTTTAACTCACAAAGATCCACCTGCCTCTGCCTCCTGAGTTCTAGGATTAAAGGCGTGTGCCACCACGCCCAGTGAAAGTATTCTTAAAAAGGCTCTCTTGTATACTTGTACACTTGTACTTTTTAGACTAACTCTACTGGTAAAATGCTGAGGTCTCTCATAAACTACCTCTATTCCAAGCTCTTGACCAGCATCTGCCAATATCTTGCTTAGCTTCTCATTAAAACTGTTTTTCAAAGCCTGCAACATCAGCTAAAGATGCTTGCGTCTAGCCCTCTACACAAGGGCTGTGGCATGTGAATGTCCTGTCCCCCCATCCCCATAAATAAAATGTAATCTTTAAAAATGTTTATTAGCTCGATCCAGTAGCTCACACCTGTAATTCTAGCACTAGGGAAAGTGAGATGGTTGGATTGCCATACATTTGAGGCCTGTCTGGGTTGCACTGTTAAGTTCCAGGCTAGTCTGGGCTACATGTGTATGATCCTGTCTCAGTAAGAAACAATTTTTTTCTTCTGCATTAAAGTTGAAGTTTAAGATTAAGAAAAGTTACCTTAGGTTTCTAAGACATACATATAGCTTTCCAGCCTGTGTGGGGTTGAAGTTAAAGTTTAAGAAAAGTTACCTTAGGTTTCTAAGACATACGTATAGCTTTCCAGCCTGTGTGGGGTACAGTGGAGGTTCTAAATTGGGAACAAAGGGACAAGGCTCAGCCGGGTGACAAGAAGTAATACTCCCTCTAACTGGGATCCCAGAGACCCTGATGGCCTTCAAGCTGTATCTGTCTCCAGGTGGCAGATTTTCTATATGTGCTAACAGCAGTCCACCTGGAAACACTGTCCACAGGTTACATGTGTGAGACAAGCCAGGAGGAGCCAGGGAGAGCACCCAGGATCTCAGTAAATGGCACAGGGCCATCATCGGTTCGCAGGGCTTTGTGTACTTTACATGATCATGGTCATGAAAGAAAAATTTCCATGAGGTTCGACCGCGATGTGAGACTCAGGGTATCAAGACAGCTCAGTACAGCAGCAGAGCCCTGGGGATGGAGACCCATGGAGCTGGCAGGCTTAAATTAAGGTGGCCAGAATCCATACTACATTTCATTCTGCAATGGAATCCTAAAAGCACTAAAACCTACACAGAGTGGCCCAGGCTGGAAGGGAAAGTATCTTCTCCCAGACACCTTCCCCTCCATTTCTCTACAGGACCCAAGAAGGAGGAGGAGACTTGGGGTTACAAAACATTAAAAGCATATCCCTTTGGAGGAGCATAGTGTCTCAAGCACTTGGGAGGCAGAGGCAGGAGGGTCTCTGTAAGTTCAAGGTTAGCATGGTCTACATAGTGAGTTTCAGGCCAGCTGGGCTACAGGGAGACCCTGTCTCAAAAAAGACGAGAAAAAAAAAAAAAAAGAAAGAAAAAAAGAAAAAAGAAAAAGCATAACCCTCAGGTAGGGGATAGGCTTTACTTTTTCTCTGGAGGTGCTGGGGATGACCCTGGGGCCTTCTGGGGTCTTCTGCATGCTAGGCAAGCATTTCGCCACTGAGCTCGAAGTCGAGTTTTAAGGTGAAGACTAGGGTGGGCTTCCTTAAAACCTCTAGAACCTCTCCCTATTCTCCATGCTCCACCGGAGTGCCGAGTCCAGATGTGAGGCGTCTATGCGGGCTTCTTCGGGTGCGTCCTCCCATCCAAGCCCGCAGTATCTCGCCCAGGGTTGGCTGATGAACTTTCAGGAGCAGACAAAAAGAACCCTCCGGGAAGGTAACAGCCTAACCTCCTCCCTCTCGCGGCGGCCGCAGGTCCCGAGCCGCAGCTGGGTCACCACCTCTGCCAGCCGCTCTGACCCACGGCGCTCGGCCTCCTGTCACACCTGCTCCCGCTCAGGTCCCGCTTCCGCGCGCGGAAAGAACGACCTCGTGGTGCTCACTGGTCGTCGGTGGGTGGAGGGAGCGTCCTGGTCCCCCCAGGGAGGTGGGCGGTTCGGGACCGACAGACAGACGGACGTGCGGGCCAAGAGGCCGGCAGTGGTGCGGGAGGAGGTGGAGCCGCCGGGGAGGGGCGGTGCCCCGGGAGCCGAGCCCAGCCTCCCGCCCCCTTCTGTGCTTGGGTCTCGGGCGGTGACACAAAAAGCTCCCGCTCGGTGCCGAGCGCCTGGCGGCGGGTGTCGGATCCCGGCCGCGGCGGGCTGCCCGGCAGGTGGAGGCAGACGCCGAAGGGAGGGAGGCCCGGGCCGAGAGCTGGGCTGCGGGGGGCGCCGCCACCGCGCTGCCAGAGCCGGCCCGCAAGCTGCGGCGGGAGGAGCGGGCGGCGCGCGTCCGGCGGAGCGCGGCGGGCGGCGCGGGGACCACCCGGGATGCTGCTGCGGCCGTGGCCGCCCGCGGCTTAGCCAGCCCGAGCCGGCCGCCGAGAGGTCAGTGAGTTTCGGTTTGTTTCCCTGCTCCGCACGCTCCAGGGTCCGGGGGCGCAGAGAGGGGCGCGCGGGGATGCTTTGGACTAGGAAAGCCGCAGCCGGGGATGTACCGGGGGTACCTCTTGGACACAGTGACTGGGGTGGCCTGTTGGGGAAGGGAGCACGGGCCGCGAGCGGGGTCCTCCGGGGAGGTGGTCCCGGGAGTTGAATTTCTCCCGAGCGCTGGCTGAGTTGGGCGCGCGACTGGGGCCGGGGGAGCGGAGCTGTCTCGGTCCCGGCGAGTCCTGGGATGCCCCCTGGAGCTCAAGTCCTGGGGAGCTCGCCTCGTGCACGTGCCGCGCGTGCCCTAAGGGGTGCACGTGCATGCGCGTGCGTCCCTGCTGTGCACCCCCCCGCCCCCCCAGCCCTGCTATGACCCGGGTCGTCCCCGCCAGTCCTGTCCGGGTGTACCTTCTCCTACCCTAGAAGTTGTCCTGGGGCCCTTCTTGGCAAAGGGGGACATAGCGGCGGGTCAGACACCCAGGGGGCTTTTGTGCGGACCCGTGCGCCTGGGGCGCTTGCTCCTGGAAGGACAGAGGCAGGACAAAGCCAGCTGGACTCGTGGGGCGCTGCTCAGACAGCGGCGGTCCCCGATCCCGCCCAGCATGGGGGTGTGGTGGGAGAGCCTGCGGGGACTGAGGACTGGGAAGCTGTACGGGAATCGACAAAACCGTGGCTGTGACTTGATGAGGTTGGGGACAGGCGCAAACCGAAGGATGCTCGGGGTGCAGCCCTGGTGCGCGTGTCTGGGCGGGTGATAGGCGCCCTGCATCACCGTCTGTGCGGATTCACCGAGTGTATTTAGCTGTTATCTTTGCCCCAAGATGATCTTACTCTCCACCCTCTCCAATTCCTATTTTTCTGCGACATTACTATTGCTGGTAGCGGCTCTACCGCGGGAGAACTTAGGGGCGGGGAAGACTGCGGAGGCTCTGGGAGCTGGTCATTTATCCTGGGGAGGCGAGTAGGAGCCATGAAGCCCCCTCCTTGCCCTGCCACTCCTCCCCTCCTCAGCTGCCCTCTCCCGGGGTACCCACTCCCGCCCGCCCCGGGCGGCCGCAGGTCTGGAGGGGAGGGTGCCTGGATTTCTCTGCGAGCCGTGCGTCTCTAACCCTTACTGCACGTATTTCACTGCAGGCTGAACAAAGCTCAGTCTCAATTGCGCTTCCTGCTTGTCAGCCTCTTGCCTCCTAAACGCACACCGTTTCCACTTGATGTCATCACGCAGAAGGGGGTGAAAGGGACGCGTGACAGATTCAGGTAACCCCCGATGGCCTGGGTAGCCGCCTGGGTGTCGTTGGGTCATTCGGACCCACAGTACTGAGACACTGCTGCTTGGGTGGTTTCTGCTTCCATAGCATTCCCATTTGTGAGGGTGAGGGCTGCCCAATTAAACGAAATTTATCCCACCTTAGGGACATACTTTGAATGTCTTGTCGTCCCCCCCCCCCAAATTGCAAAGGGATTCATTCATTCCTTTTGGAGAGGTCATTAGGGGCAAGGTGCATTGGGGACTGTATTAGCTCCACTGACTGACGAGTGGGAATTTTGATACCATCAGTATTCAGTTGTACCTGTATGTGGGTTTGGATAGAAGACAGCATTCTTATCTATAGTAATGCGTTTTGGCTTAAGTCTATAGTGGAGTGTCATTTAATGAGAAGATATCATGGTAAGGCTGATATTATGAAGCTGTTGACCAATTTGACCAGTGCTCTGTTAGGTATATTGGCCAAATGCATTGACCTTCTTGGGAAATAATAATGTCTTTCTCCAATCCCCTCATTGTAATAGTGCTTGTCATATCAAGAGCTGCTGGTACTACCTTGGGAGGTAGCAAGGAGGGTTGTTAGGTGAGCAGAAAGAGAATGAAGACAGAGCTTTAGTTAAGTTTCCATTTATAAAGCCATGAACTATTAGACTCTCATTCTGTGTTTTAAGTTGTTGGTCCTTTTCCAAAAACTCTGGCCTGTACCTTTCTTTCCAAGGAGAGTTCTATTGTGATCAACCTAACCCCACAGGAGGTCAACTTGACAGAATGCCCTGAAAACCCAACCTTCAGAGACACCTGGACTCCTTAGTACTGCCACCTCTTTCTAGAAGCCCTGTGAGGGTTGGGGGAGGGGGAGGAGAATAAGAATAGTTACAGGAAGTCAGATCGCAGGGCCCTAGGCTACTGGAGTGCTCTTTTGCACTTAATCTGCATCACAGAAATGGGCAATTGCTCTTTCCTCTTAAAAAAAACTTGAGAGCTTTGTCATTCACCGTTAGGGAGATTTGTTTTGAAAGGTGACTTTAAAACCAGAAGTGACACCAGTATCTACCCTTCTGCTGAAAGCTTGGAGAATCACTAGGAAAAGTACAATGGATCTCTCTTCCCAGCTGAAACAAAGGCCAATGCTTTGGAGAACGAGACTATGAATATGGTGCTAGGATTGAGTGAGGTATTTTGACAAGTGATTTTTATGTCAGCAGTAATTCAGGGTGTGTTCTGGGTTGCAGCAAAAAGAAAACCCATGTGATGGAATAACAGGGACTGTAATAATGCAATAGAATCAAGGGTGTGGCTTTTTAATAGAAAAAATAAATACCTCACACACAAAATTCCACATGGAAGAACAGCTGCCTGCACATGCAATTGCATGTTCAAGAACAAAGATAGCCACAGTGTAGCATTAGGTTTTATTGTGCTTTTAAATCATGTGCAAGGATAAATCATAATCAAGTGTTGTATTGGTGTCAAATTTGCTTTTTTTTTTTTTTTAAAGGAGGCTCCCTCGCCCAGGTATCTCCAGGAGTGCGTTTAGCTTTAGATCGGCACAGCCGACCTTTGGTGCCAGGGCCTTTCTCAAAGCTCATCATTCACTGAGCAGATGTTTACGGGCTCTTAGTAGATAATGGGTTCTGTGAGAGGTGCCGAGGGGTGGGGAGTGATGGGTAGAGAAACAATCATGAATCACCTTCATGGAGCTTATAGAGAGACAGAAAGCTGGAGACCTGATTGTAACTGGAGGAGGCGAAGAAAGTCTGGACTTCAGAGGAGGCTTATCCAACCTCAGCTTGATTGCTTCTTTTATGGGGGAGCTCTTTACTCCCTAAGTGGCTGAGCTGCAGTTAGGTAGGTAGCCTTTTCTTTGTGGACCTCGAAGTCTTCTTCTGGGTTCCTCGTGACTATTTAGGCTCCATCCTTGTTGGGAGATCATACTGTGTCCCTTTCTTCTCCTTAGCTTTCCTGTCCCTTCTTCTCAAGATGGTGTTCAGTCTCTGCCATACAAGTTAGAAATGAATTCTGCATTTCTGTATTGCCTGATTTAATAAACAGACTGGAGGCAGGGAGACTTAAGTTTCTCTAACCCTTTTTTAAGCAGTGATGTGTCAGCAAGAGAGGTTGGTTAAAATCTTCTGGGCCTCCACGCCTCAGTGCTCAGCACAGTTCCCTTCCTGGGCTGTGTGTAGCCTTGCTGGGTAGGTAGGCCGTTGTAGTTACTCAAGACCTAAACTGATGGGGGCTTGACAGAGGCTCGATCAAGCCTTATCTTACGGGATCACTGCAATTCCAGAAAAGGTATGGCTCAGTGTCACTCAAACGATTGCATAATCCCACCAGAAGTGAGTTACAGTGCTCTGGCCCCAAACCAGCTATATGACCCACTTAGCCACAATTCATTATTTCTTGCACAGGAAGAAGGAGAAGTGGGAACAGGGGAGAAGTTCTGGTGACTGACAAACTTCCCCGTCCCACGGGGCCTGGTTCAGGGCTTGGAGGTTACCTGCTGTTCCAGGAGCAGTGATTGAATAAATCACTGACAAATGTCTTAAAGAATCTGGTTCATGGGCTGGAGAGATAGCTCAGTGGGCAAAGCGCTTGTTACGCAAGGATGAGGACCTGAATTCAGATCTGCAGAGCCCATGTAATGATGGTAGCATGTATCTGTAACTCCTGTGTTCCGACAGCAAATGGGAGGCAGAAGCAGAAGAATCCCTGGACGCTCATGGGCCAGCTTGTCTGTACAAGCAGAGGACCAAAGAGATACTGTCTCAAGGTGGAAGGCAAAGAAAGCCTCAACATCCAAACCTCTACCTTTACATAAATGTGGCATGCACATACCTGTACACACACACACAGAGAGAGACACACACACAGACACACACTCAAAGAGGACTGCATTTCCATCCACACACATGCATAAACACATATACACATACATGCATAAGCATACACATACAGATTAAAAAAATATGGTCCTGTTATTTACTGAAGTGTTACTATGGCATTTATGAGCACGATTACACACTGATTATCAAAGAAAAAAAGCGGAAGTCCTTGTCTTTATACCTATTTGGAGCACTGGTTTGCTCTGCAGGCATAGGCCAGTAGGTATCTCTACTGATAGGCTGATACTAGCAGGTCGCATGCCCAGCATTATGTAACAGACAAGTGTCCCTTGCAGACTTTCTCTCCCTTACCATCTGCTTCTTGTCTAAGACTTCCTGATTTTGTTTGGAATAGCCTAGGGTATAAAAGGAGTGGCAGGTGGGCCTGGAGTCACTCAGAAGGTGACCTGCTGTATCAAGGACAGCAGGAAAGCGGGTAGGACTGGAATGGGCAGGAATGTGTTGGGATAACCTTGGCTCATCCTCTTGTTATTTTGGTGTTTAGAAAAAGCAAATTTGGCCAGGAGGTGTTCTCAGGTCAGTGAACCCACAGAGCACCCAGAGTGTTGTTCTAGGATGTTTCTTACTTCCATTAGCCACCATGTTGGCTATGAGGGCGGTGAGTTTTAAATTCTGCCTTGCCCCTCTTCTCTCCATAGAGTTGGGTGCTAAGGACAAGGCATTGCAAGGGATGTGAGCCAAGTAGCTGGCAACTTGCGGAAACACAATTATCTTGAGAGAAGAGTTGGGCACCTTAATATGCTTAAATGTCTTTGTCCACGTTGAGCTGACTACCTTCGTAGATGAGAAGTTTGAAGATCTCATACATACTTTAAGAATAAGCATGGAACTTAATGAATCAGTATTGTTTTTGTCTCAGTCACCTTGAAGTCATTTTCAAAGACAGCCCTTGTATTACTGAGTTGGTAAACTGAGTTAGCCTCTGAAACACGGTGACCAAGAGGACATTATTATTAGCCTAATGATGTAGAAACCATCCTCTTGTCTAGTTTGACTTCACTGAAGAGGAAATGTGACAAGGGGCTTCTGAGCTGGGAGATGGGAGGCTAGGAGAAGATGCAGAGCACACTCTGAGAGCCAGCTCAGGGGCTGGAGTTAGGCTGGGAAGGAACACAAACTGAGGTAGAGGACAGCCCCTGGGATACAGCTTGAAGGGCATTTGAGAAGTTCTAGAATGTATTTCTACATTTTGTGTGGCCTTTGAGTCCTTGCCTCTGTAATGTCCTTCTGAAGCCAGTTGTTTAGGTGGAGGACACTTGTGTAAGAAATGAGTGTTCCATAATGTCACAGGAGTGTGAAGGGAAGGGGCCATTGCTTTTCCTGCTACTGCTCCTGCCTCTGTAGTTATACTGTGTGTCAGCCCACATGATGTTGTGGGCTGGATAGCTTTAGTGTCAACTTGACATACATGGATTGAAGGAGCCCTCTGAAGTTGGTATTGGTCAGAGTGTTTTGTTACAGAAATTAAAGCCAAACTAGATCAGAAATTTGTACCATGTTCATGGGGTATTGCTGTGACAGACCTGATCTTGGTATTTTGGGGAGGATTCTGGAAGTTTTCAGAGTGCTTAGAGTTTGTTGCTGTGGAGCTTGGAACAGTTATGGTAAAAAGAGTTGTAGATGATGGAGGCCTGGCTTGTGAAGCTTCAAAGGGAAGCAGAGACTACTACTACCAGGGCTATTTGTATAATGTTTTGAATTGAGAATCTGTGATTGTGATTAAGAAGAGAACAGAACCTGAAGTGAAACTTGTTTTACTGGGACAATTGATGCTGGTTAACTGGGGCTGAAAAATTAGCTGTAAGTAACAAGAGATTAGCATCACCATGGTGAAATCTTCTGGGATGTATTTCCTCAGGATCAACACACAGAAGCTGTGGTCCAGAGGGGGCCCAAGCCTCCATCTCAAGCTGGAAGCAGGACTTGATAATGTGTAAGAGTCTGTGTGGTTCTGGTGTTGAAAACATAAGGAGTAACAGAGAAGCTGAGGCTTAGTTAGCACTGTGAGAGGCCAGGAAAGGCCATTGGTGAAAATGCATCCTCGGCTGCATTGAAGTCCCCCAGGATTGCGGGGGTATTGAAGAGAATCTGAAGCTTTGCACAAGGAGAGGTCAGAAGTACCCGTTGCTCCGCAGCCTCAGTTTCAGTGGAGACCCCAGCTTTTTGGAGATGCCAGGACCATGGGACGACCACCACAGGCAGCAGCAGGTGTGGAATGGAGCTGGCCTGGGCCTGTGAGATGAGCTGTGTGTGCTGTGGATGGCAGAGTCAGAGAAGGGGAGCTGCCAAAACCCTTTGGAGCCCAGAAGATCATGAGTGAATCCCAGATATCCAGCTTTGAGCTACTTTGCTGGACTTAGGTTTTGCTTAGGTGTGCCTGATTCTTCCCTTTGAAATAAGACAGTGCTTGTTTTGGATTTTGTAAGAGCCAACAGTTCAGAGACTTTTAAGTTTGGGTTTTTTAAGGACTGTAGGGATTTTAAGGTTGTACTGTCTTATGTTGTGATATTAATGTTAACATCATATCTTGGAGACAAGAAATGGAAAGGTTGTACTTTAATAGTGATGTATTTTGTGTGTCGAGTTGACAAGGGGTCAATTGTGCTGGATACCTTTAGTGTCAACTTGACAAACCTGGGTGGAAGGAGCCTTTAATTGGGGAATTGCCTCCATTGAACTGGCCTATGGCCATGTCTGTGGGTATTTTCTTGATTGCTGAGTGATGTGGGAGGGCCCAGCCCCCTGTGGGTGGTGCCATCTCTGGGCAGGTTTTTCTGTGTTACATAAGAAAGCAGGGCCGGGTATGGTGGCGCTCAGCTTTAATCCTAGCATTTGGGAGACAGAGGCAGGTGGATATTTGTGAGTTCAAGGCCAGCTTGGTCTACCTAGTGAGCTCCAGGCCAGCTGGGACTAAAGGGAGAAACCCTGTCTCAAAAAGACCCCAAAAAGAAAGGCTGAGCATGTGCCAGAGGGACAAACCAGTAAGCAGTGCTCCTTTATGGCCTATGCTTCAGCTCCTGCCTCCAGGTTTCTGCCCTGAGTCCCGACCTTGGGGTCGCTCCCTGGTGATGAACTGTATAACCTGGGGGGTGTAAGCCAAATAAATCCTATTCTTCCCAAGTTAGTATTGGTCAGAATATTTTGTCATAGCAAAAGAGAAGAAAACTAGAGCAGATGTATTTCAGTTTCTCTATTTCTCATTGATTACCAGTGTCGTTGCAGGATGTAAAGAGAGACCTTAAGCAGTGTAAATACGACCCACATGTTTTTTTTTTCCCACATGTTTTTTTCCTCGTATGGTTTTTGAGATCCATGGTATCCTCATAGACACACATGGCTGCTGAAGCACCAACAGCGTGCTCTTTCTGATGGGGCTGCTTGCAAGCTATGGAGGGGAGGGGCTGAGATTGAAAAGGGGTATTCTGTACTGCTTGGATTCTTGGTTCTTTCATAAGTGAACTCAGTGGAGACATCCTGGATGGTTAAATGTGTTCTCCCCTCACACAGACATCCTTTGGTACCAGATCTCATGCAGAGAAGGCGTTGATCACTTGAAGATGTGGTTAGGGAAGGAGAGAAGAAGCAGTCCACAGATGCCACATTCTGGGTTTATCCCTCCCCTCCTGTCTCGTTCCTGCCTACCATTCCTACCTGGCTGGCTCAGTCCCGTTTCTAAGTGCAGATAATCACACTGAGTGCACTCTTCACTGAGGTTCCACAGGAGTTAATGTGATTTGGATAAAAGCTTTGGCAGACATTGTGAAAATGGGCAGCTTCATTTAGTACTGCTGGTCTGCTGACTGACAGAGTAACTGTCCATTTTTAGTAGCAAGCCCCAATGTCACAGGCGGTGGGCATCTTGGGCTTCCCACTGCCCACCCCACAGTCATGCTTAGACCACGAGGCCTTTCAATGGCCGTTCCTTCCACCATAACCTTTGTGGCTCCTACTTTCTTGTGGGAGGGGGAATCACATTCTTTATTTGCGTCTTGACTTTTGTATGTATGTGTACATGTGTGTGTGATGCATGTGCATATGTGTAGACATATGTGGATGCCAGAGGGCAACCTTGTGTGTTCCTACTCAGATACCATCCACCCTGTTTTTTGGTTTTGGTTTTGGTTTTTTTTGGTCATTTTGAGACAGGGTCTTCCTTTAGTCTCAGCTGTCCTGGAACTCGCTTTGTAGACCAGGCTGGCCTTGAACTCACAGAGATCTGCCTGCCTCTGCCTCCCAAGTACTAGGATTAAAGGCGTGCACCACCACGCCTGGCCCACCTTGTTTTTTTGTTCCTTGCGGTTCTCATCCTCAGCCTTTCACCACTGTGCTATCCCCACAGCCCCCACCTTGTTTTTTTAAGACAGCGCCTGGCATTGGCCTGTAGCTCACTAAGCAGGCTGTGCTGACTGGCGAGTAAGTCCCAGTGATCTCACCGTCTTTGCCTCCCTAGTTCTGAGTACAGGCCTACACTACTGAACTCAAGCCCTCATGTGTCTATGGTGCCTTTGTTACTTTCTATTACTGTTATAAAAAACACTGACCAAAGTCAACTCAGGGAGGAAAGGGGTTATTTCATCTTACATCTCCTAGGTCACACACAGTTCATCACTGAGGAAAGCTAAGGCAGGAACTCGAGAGGAACCCGCAGCACAGACCACAGAGATATGTTCCTGGCTTGCTCCCCTGCCCTGTGCTCAGCATGCTTCTTATATATACAACACAGGACCATCTGCCCAGGGGTGGCACTGCCCACAGTGGGCTGGGCCCTCCCACATCATTGAACAATCAAGAAAATGCCCCATGCCAGTTCATCGGAGGCAGCTCATCAATAGAGATTCTCTCTACCCAGATGTGTCAAGTTGACAGCCAAAGCTACCCAGCACACATGGTTAGTAAGCTCTTTACCAACTGATCAATCTTCCCACCTCCTCCAATCTTGACTTTTTTTGTTTGTTTTTTGGGTCTTTTTGAGACAAGGTGTCTCTATAGCTCTGGCTGTCCTGGAACTCGCTATGCAGACCAGGCTGGCCTTGAATTCACAGAGATTCGCCTGCGTCTGCCTCCCAAGTGCTAGGATTAAAGGTGCTTGACTCTTAAGCTTGATCTTAAAACTGCACATTAGCTGGGATAGTTAATACACAGCTCGACCAAGGCTTTGTGTAGCCCTAGTATACTGTGTGGACTCAAGTGCCATCTCTTTTCCTTTCCTTCCATCCTGTAGCTGAATGCTTACTGCAATTCTCAGATCTTTCCAAACATTTAACTGGATCACTTCATCCCTCAGTGATCCTTCATTATTCCAAAGTTGTCTGGCAAAATGGCCTCTGCTATCTCATTTCATTAATTTTCACTTATTCATATCCATCCATCCATCCATCCATCCATCCATCCATCCATTTCAAAGAGCACTTGTATTATCACTTAAGATTGAAATGTCTGTTTAATTGCAAAAATATAAGACTCACCATAGATAATTAAAGAGATGCCCCGGGTTGTCTTTTGCCACTGAGACACATGTTCCCCAGAGTCCCAAAACATGAGTCCCTTCCAAACATTGCCCTTCCAGATCCTGGCCAGCTGTGGGAAAGGGTATCACTTCCCTCCAGGGGGCCTAGCATCTACTACCAGCAGGATCTCAGTTTCCTTGCAAGTTCCCTCAACACCTAGACTGTATGAGTTTAGTCTCCTTGGTATTTCTCATCACGCTTATATACAGGGACTGACTGATCAATAAATTCCCAATTGTTGATGAATCTTTGATAATACAGAAAATGATTTTGACTTACCATGATGAGAGAATTATAGACACTTTTGGCCTACACTATTAAAGGAAATTAAAAGAGAAACTTCTGTTTATACTAATAATGATTAAATGCTGAATTAGATTTGAATTACCAGGGTGCTGTGTGCATACCAATATGGGTGGAAGGTGAAGATTCTCATTGAGGGTCATTCTAGCAAAATTAGTTGTTTTTCAACCTCTATTTTCCTGTTACTCACAAAATGAATAAAAATAAATAATCTTTTCCTTAGAAACAAGTAGCAAGCAACATCAGGACTTCCCACCCACTAGGCCACTGAACAATTGAATGATGACTGTATTTGACAACCTGAATTACAAGGCTCACCACCTCCTCTCTTGTAATTATCTTGTGGCCTTAAAAACCTTTGCAAGGCACATCTGTGTGACCTGACCTCTTTTGATTTTGGAATAGCCATTTATATGCTCAGTCATGATGGAGAGTTATTACCAAGGAGGGAAATATGTTCCACTGCTGGAGAAGCTGATCAGGAGTGCATTCATGCAAAGAGAGATTCTCAGCTGGAAGGATAGAGGGTGGAGCTCAGATCAGAGCCTCAAAACCTGTGTTTGGTGTGATATTCTTTGGCAGTTGTGTCACTTGAGAATTGCTTACAGGGTAATATGAGATTAAAAGTGGTTGGAGGGCTGGAGAGATGGCTCGGGGGTTAAGAGTGCCGACTGCTCTTGCAGAGGACCCAGGTTCGATTCCCAGCACCCACATGGCAGCTAAGAACCCTCTTTAAGCTGGGTGTAGTGGCGCACTCCTTTGATCCCAGCACTCAGGAGGCAGAGGCAGGAGGATCTCTGTGAGTTCAAGGCCAGCTGGGGTTATAGGGAGACCCTGTCTCAAAAAATTAAATAAAAAATAAAATAAAAGTGGTTGGAGAGCTGCTAGTAGTGGTGCATGCCTGTAACTTCAGCATTTGTTTTTGAGACAAGGTGGTATGTAGGCTAGACTGGCCTCAAATTTGATATGTATCTGAGGGAGACCATGCCTACTGATCTTCAGCCTCCACCTCCCAAGTGCTAGGTGTACCTGCCATGCCTGGTTTGCTTATTTGTGTGGAGATTGAACCTAAGGAGGTAGAGGTAGAGGGATCAGGAGTTCAAGGTCAGCTTCTATTACATGTGAGTAGGCTGGGCTATTTGAGACCCTGTATTGAAACAATTAACAAGTAAGAGCAACAGAAACAACCCAGCAAAAAAGTGGTTGAAGAGCATATGGTTCTGAAATCTGTGTGTTTTGGAGGATTTTCTCCATGTTGCAGGAAGCCCAAGGATTGCTGCTATTTTAGTGAAGTAGCAGATGATTTAACCATGCAGGTAGGGTTAACTTTAACTGGTCAGACTACCTCCCTGCCTAGTTCAGCCCTATGACACTGATACTTCAGAACCCAGAAGGTAAGTGCTACCAAACAGTGGGGTGTAATAGCACTTGAATCATTGAGCATCAGTGAAGAATCCACCTGTTGCGCAACTATAATTATTAAATTTATTCAAATATTGAATGTCCGTTACTTGACAGCCACAATTCTAACAAAAATAATCTCTTACTATTTGACCTTTGTACTTAACTCAATTTTTTTTTTTGTAAAAGTAAACTTAAAATGGAAGGGAATAAAAGAAATACACTTTTTTTTTAATTCTTGATTCTTTGCATTGTATTTTATATGATCCTACTTCAGTGGATTGGTTTAAAATTTGGAATTTTTAAAGTGGGATGATTTGGAGTTTGACCTTGTATGACTGAGCTTTGGTTTCCTCACCTTCGAAATCAAAGAGAATCAGCCTTATTGAATTATTGAAAGAATAAGAGAGAGTTTATGTACCTTGCTCACTCTTGCCCCACACATGGTGGGTGCTAAGTAAATGTCACCTATTACTCATTCAGTCTTGTTTTATTCAGCCACAGCCATCTACCCAGGAACAGGCTTGGTCTAATCCGATGGTAACCTAGCCAAGGAGATAACTGCTTCTAAATAATCACAGCCTCCGATGTTTACTGAAGGGCTTCTTTCTTTTTTTTCTTTTTTTCTTTTTGGCTATTTTTTTGAGACAGGGTCTCCCTTTAGTCCCAGCTGGCCTGGAGCTTGCTCTGTAGACCAGGCCTTGAACTCACAGAGATCCGCCTGCCTCTGCCTCCCAAGTGCTAGGATCAAAGGCTTGTGCCACAACACCTGGCCGAAGGGTTTCTTTTGTGCTTCATTGTCCTTGAAGCTTTATCTTTGGGATATCTTTGTGACACTTTGCTTAAGGTAGGTCTTCTCTGGAGGAAGCTGGAGAAAGCTAGAAACAAGTCAGAGAAGAGAGTGAGTCCCTGGAGGCTGGAAACTACCTGAGCTGCCTCGGGACATCTTCCTTTCAGCCGCAGTTTCACTTCCCAGGCTGAGTGAAGGGCATCCCAGAATGGTCTGTTACTAGGGTTTGGGGTCAGAGTCTGGGCTCTGCTGCCCTAACAGGCTGGGCTCTGCTACCACGCCTCCTTAATAGGCCAGTTAAAGGGACAAGCAATAGTGAAAGGCAGAGAAAGGAGGGCACATTGGAAAGTGGAACGAAAAGGGAGGTTGGCATGAGGTTTAAATTTAGACAGTGGGCGAGAGGAGTGGATAACCAAGCAGTCCCGGTTAAGGTGGGGTTCTGCCCGCCCTTGAGCTACGATCCATCGTCTTAGCTCCAGTCTCTCCGTCAGAGGTTTGATAAGACCTCGGAGCTATGTAAAATATCTTCCTGAGAGACAAGTTCCTCCTCTGCCTGATGCCAGTGTTGTGGGCCTCTTTCTTCTAGAAAGAGATTCCTGGGAAAAATTCCAATTCCTTGGGACCATTGTTTCAACTGTCTGATAGCCTAAGGGAGGGGTATCAGTCTCTGTAGGAGGCCAGACGGCAGTCTTCCTTTTTCCTGGAATCAGATTTCATGTATATATTGTAAGTCCCATGTGTGCCCATTTCGAGGGAATGCCTAGGACATGAAATTTCCCATTTGAAAGCCAAACAGTCACAGAAACCTGGGACAAACTGCCTTCCAATACAGAAGTCTTGTTATTTGCTATGATTATTTGCTCCTGAAACAGGCACTGTGGACATTGAACATGCTCAAGAATGTGCAAGGAGGGAGGGGAAGCGGTTCAGCTGACGGAAGGTGCCCTGGCTTGGTTAGGCTTCTTGTTAGAATGACATCTTTTTCTCTTTCTTTCTTTCTTTCTTTCTTTCTTTCTTTCTTTCTTTCTTTCTTTCTTTCTTTCTTTCTTTCTGAAGATAAGAATTTTTAAATGAAGACAAGAAAAGCAGACTATGCAATAAATGTATAATCCCTTACTAGCAATATATAAAGCCAATGAGCTGTTTTAGGAATCTCTCTTGAACAGTGGCAGTTGCTGTTAGAGTTGTTACCCAAGTCTGGTGCACAGTAGGGCCTCTGTGAAGAGTTGTTAGACTCAATCTGTTCTGCAAAAATTGCTTCAAGGTTTCCACAAGGAAGGAGTGGAGCCTCTGAACCCTGAGGTTCAGGTCAGGCTGATGATCATTGTCAGGTTTGAACCAGTCTGAGCCCAGTTTCTCTGGGCCCTCCTATAGGTAATTTGAAGGCGTGTGTATCCAGATTTATTGCCTTTCTCTGGTGATGTCTGGAGTGTATTTATGGAGGAGTTTGTCCTCTTTGCCTTTTCTTTTGGGAGGAACCACTCCACCCTAACACAATCAAATTGCCTTGTCTTTTGTTTGCAGCAGGATGTTTTTGGAACTTGCCCAACGTTATAAACATGACAGTGATGTGGGCTGGCTTGAGGATGTTGTGTACACAAGACTAGTGTTTTCTTCCCGAGGATTCCAGAGGTATTTCGTGATGTGTCTGCAATAGCACACGGGGGTAGGGAGGGGAACCAGGCCTACTTCCATGGCTATAGTGAGGGATCTGGTGGGAGGAAGCTGATCCTTTCCATAGATTTCCCAGTATTTAGCTAATGCCTCAAATGCATTCTCATTCTCCTTGGGAAGGTTAGCTGTTTATCTAGGGCTACTGTGTCATTCCAAACAGAACCTACCTGCAGCAGATTGCCAGCAAAGGTAATTAGTTTGTTGGTTGCCTGTTCTGTAACCCTCAAGCTCGTGTGGTGGGGAGGCAATTAGAGAGACACGTCATCCTTTCCTGTGGAATCATCACGCCCACTAAGACACTATGCTCACTATGTGCTGACGAGCCAGATTTCTTCACAGTCTATTACCTCACCTAAGAAAAAGGCAAATAGCACTCTTGTACAAGGGGAAGCTTCTGGGCAAACAGAATGTGTCTGGTGAGCAGCCTTTCTACATGCAAAATGCCCAGTGCTAGTTCGATCAGTAGACTTCTTTCCAACAATGGAGTCAAATCTGTTAAAATTAATTGTTTCCCCAAGGCATAGCAAAATAATAACTATAAAGTATTTGGGAATTACACCCCAAGGCTGCCCCAGCACCCTATGTTTGTTAATTTACCAGGAAAAATGTCTTTACTAAGAAGGAAAAAGCCCATGTCAGATTTTAGAACCGGTTTCACTTCATTTGTGGAGCCTGCCCATGGAGATTTCCAAATCTTCCCTTTTTATTGTGCCCTTTAGAATAACATTCCTCACAGTCAAGTCTAGTCTGCAGTGGAAATTGAAAGATAAATGCCATCTAGGCAATTTCGAATTCTTTGTTGATCAGGAGGGCAGTGCGAATCAATTTTGAAGTGTAAACCTGTTTCAGCTTTGTGCCAGGGCCTCAGCTTCTCTTTGATTCCCCGTGGAGCAGCACCATTGGATTGTGGACCCCAAATCTTGCCAAGGGGTTGCCTGCCTGCCAACTAGGAGTCTCTCCCTTCGCCCCCGGAACACAGTTGTCCTGTGTCCTCCACTTCCCTCATTGATTTCCCTCTTAAGATTCTGACTTGTAAAAATGCAGATTTCTTCCTTTTATGAGGCTTTCCATGTGAGGTTACTGTTGGTGTTCAATATAATCTCTAGTGCTTAACAGCTAAGTATACTTTACTTTCCAAAGCTTATCATGATGAAATAAAAGCTGGGCATGGTGGTACTTGCCTTTGATCCCAGCACTTGGGAGCCAGAGGCAGGTGGATCTCTGTGAGTGCAAGGCCAGCCTGGTCTACATAGTGAGCTCCAGGCCAGCTGGGACTAAAGGGAGACCCTGTCTCAAACATACCAAAACAGGGGCTGGAGAGATGGGCTAGTGGTTAAGAGCTCCGACTGCTCTTGAAGAGGACCCGGGTTCGATCCCCAGCACCCAAATGGTGGCTGAAAACCATCTTTAACTCCAGTTCCAGGGGAATCCAACACCCTCTTCTGACCTGCAAGGCATTGCATGACATGGGTGCACAAACCTACATGTAGACAGTACATTCATACACATACGAAAATAAAATAAAAATAAAAAAAAACAACAAACCAAACCAAAGCAAAACAAAAAAGAAAATAAGAAAGATAGAAAGACAATGATTTTTGGAGTTCATGCAAGTTCTAACCAGCTTCATCAGTAACTGGGTAAATTGCAGTACTCCAACATTCGATCTCCTGCTTTATCTCACCTCGTGGTTGTTATGCTAGGAAGTAAGTGGAATTTAATCTGTGTTCTTTTATTTTCATTTCTAAAAAACAAAAACAGTTCCTAAAAAAAAAAAAAAAGAAAGAAAGAAAGAAAGAAAGAAAGACAATGATTTGAGGGAGGAAGAATTAGTGAAGAGAAGAATGAGGCAAAGATGTCTATGGGAACCTGGTATTTTTAAAGTTCAGTTTTATCCTCCAAGTCAGGAATAACTGCTGTTTTATATTGATGTTGGCTTCATGATTAAAGACATCTTATCCAAAGCAAATTGAAGTTGTTCCCTGATAATAATATTCCACAAAATGACATGGAAGGTTATCAGATATTTTTCTTTCTGAAGCATGTTGGGTTCTATGGTGTGTTTCATAAAAATTGAGACAGAATATGTGTATTCTGTATTTTAAGTATTCTAGGTTTAGAGTGCCTGGAGATCCTTTTCCTGGGAAGCCTAGAACTTGGAAAGGTTACATGGCAGGTTTATACCAGAGCAGGATATGACCCTGGATGATGTGGTTTGCCTGTCTTCTTTGTGTGTGTGTGTGTGTGTGTGTGTGTGCATGTGTGTGTGTGTGTGTCTGTGTGTGTGTTTCTGTGTGTGTGTGCGTGTGTGTGTGTGTCCGAGCACGTGCACACACACATGGGGTGGGTGAGGGAGCACATATGTGACTGTGTGTGTGGAAACCAGGGGATAACTTCTGGTTATTAGGTATAATCTCTTTTGCTTTGTTTTTTGAGATTGGATTCCTCACTGGCCTGGAACTCTCCAAGTGGACTGGGCTGGCTGGCCAGCAAGCCCTAGGGCTCCACCTGTTTCCACCTCCCTGGGGTTGGGATTACAAGTGAACACCTCCACACATGGCTTTTTTGAAGTAGATCCTGGGGATCGAACTCAGATCCTCGTGCTTGAAAGGCAAACACTTTACCCTCTGGGCCATCTCCCCTGCCTTCACCTATCCTGTTAACCTCACCCAGCGTGAGCCACACTCAGAGCCGTGATGAGAGAGTAGAAGTGGAAACATGTTTTAAAATGCTTCAATGCCACACACTAAGTAAAAGGACTTGAGTTCTTCCTGGATCTGTCTTTGGGAGCAAAGAAATATGGTCTCCCCTCTGCCTGAATCACTCTGACTTCTAGGCCATGTTTGAAAGAATCATCACCTATTCTTTCCAGAGATTAACAATGAGAGTCACCATGACCTGAGACTTGCCCTGTGTAACATATGTTACCGTGAAGTGGGGTGGTGTGAATTGTTTCTGGAAGGGCCACTTGCTGAAAGCCAACATTTGTTGTGTGAGAGATGTGTTTAGATGCCAGGCCCTACACCTTTCTCCAGTGCACTCCTGAAATCCTGTGTTTGAAAAGAAAAGCGTTTTTACAACCCTTATGTCTTAGTTACTATCTCCCCTCATACCAGAAAGTAGAATGTCTTGACATCCCCATTCCTTGATTCATGTTTCTTGTTCCTGTCCTTCCCTCCACTCCCTAAAGCACAGCATGTCAGAGAAGAGCTGTAGGTATGCACTTCCCAGAAAGCTTCATTCCATTTCTCCTGCCTATGGGTCTTCCTGAAACTCCCACAGGCAATGACTCCCCTTCTGTTTGTTCTCTTTGATCCTATTCCGTGTGTGTATGTCGTCTCTCATGCTCCATTGTGAATTCTTTAACTGTTGGGACCATCATTTGTAAAGGAGTTCTGATAAATGAATTAAAGAAAGAACAAGCAGATGAATGAATAACTATTTACATGCTGTTTGTTGGACTGAGTAGCAGAAATTGATGGTGGACCTGGACATGTGTGTGGTAGCTACAGAGACTGGCTGATACCCATCAAAATCTCAACCTTTTTTTAACCACAGGGTTGAAAATTATTTGTTGTGGCACCCACCTATATACTGTGGGGTGTTTAGTAGCCATCTACCCATAGGTGCCATGTGTAACAATCAGATATTTCTAAACATTGCCAATATCTAGAGATTAAACCCAGTTGACAAGTACTATATATGTGACAGCCCCCCCCACACTTTTTTTTTTCATCTGCTAGAGCAATGCTACTACTTCTCATCATGGTATATACACAGACATGAGACAACTCAGATGCCCCTATCCACATCACTTCCCCTCTACTGCTTGTTTGCAAAGGGTATAGGGTAGATCTCAGAATCCCTAGGATGTGACGGAGCCACAAGATGGAAGGAGCTTGGGTCCCTGAGTGACAGCATGGAACAGAATCTCTATCATTCAGCTGCTTAGAGTGCAAAGTGAGGAAGTGATGAACCATTCTTGCATTTGGCTACTCAGATTTGGGCAGTTGTTTTGGTATTCAGTCTATCCTGACTAACCACCTTTCCTGACACTTGGGATGAAGAGATATATCTGGAAAATCCTTGCCAATATTTCAGGTTTGAGGAGGAATTCTAGCCATCATGGGACAAAGGTTAGAGATTTTCTGCATTTGTTCTTGTGCAGCATCAGCCTTATTGCTATAATTCTGGTAATTTCTGTATTGTGTCTAAAATAAAGATGCTAAATCATAAGTTTGTTTTTCCTGTATTCCTTCCTACTACTGTAATCATTCGGTTATTAGAGTAATATCTTTGAGATGTACAAACTTTGAGTAAAAAGTAGTAAAACATCCATCAAGTGTACTAGAAGTTTTTATTTCACTGTGTGTGTGTGTGTGTGTTTGTGTATGTGTGTGTGTGTGTGTGTGACAAGATCAAGTTGAGATATTTGTGACAAAAAGTGTTAAATGCATTTTAAACTTTTTCAGTGTGTGGGGGAGATAGGGAATGATAGATGTTGATGTCCCATACTTGCAGCTGTTCCCTACACCATTAATAACTAAATCACATGACAATCTTTGAAACAGAATCTTGTATGCTTAGTCCAGACAAATGCTATGGATTAGTGTCCTTGAAAGAGCTGAACCCAAAAGCTTGCTTATCAGACTAAACTCACTATGTGGCGTTCAGATTTCTTTTGCAGCAATTATTTGTATTTGTGTTTGTGTTTATGTAGAACTGCTGGCCAAAATGTGTAAGTCAAATGGTTTCCATGGGTGCCCATCTGGATGACAGCAGTGGTGTTGTTAGTAGGAGACAATGGATATTTGTGCACTAGCCCTTTGGCAGCTGAAAGCTTTCTGTTTGGCTCAGAGCTGTGTGTGCCTGCTCTGTGCTTGGGATTCAGTCCATCATACAGAGGGCTACCCTGGTAAATTTCACCCTATCTGTCCACCAAAATCCTTGTCAGGAAACAGTACAGTAAAAATCCTGCTCAACAGACATCTTACCTACCAGATATCTGATTCTACTATGCACCCCTCCAAGTAAAATATTTTAACAATAGTAAAATTAAAAATAGCTAACAATTATGGTGCCAGTTATAGGTGATGTTCAGTGTTTTCCCAAAGTATAGACCTCACAATAGTCCTATAGGGAAAGGCAAAAGGTACTATTAATAGCTTTGGATATACAGATGAGAAAAATCAGGTACGGAGAGAGACTGAATAACTCTTCCAAGGTCACAAAACTGATAACTGATGGAGCTGGGATTAGAACCTAACGATGGTGGCATTGTGCATGGTGTTACACATGGCTATTCAGAATGCTTCTTCTGCATTTCTGTCAAGAGATTGTCATTCCATCTCTTTAATGTTTATATTTGACAGTTAAAATGTTCTTGGCATTGCTGCTTCATTTGTGTATGGGTTTAGCATCAACCTAGTAAATGTTTTTGGTTTCATCTACTTCATAATATTTATGTCAGAAAGTACTAAGTTAGCAAGGTGATTTGGTTGTTTTATGTTGCAAGAGATTACCTTGCAGGGATAAGAATGTGAACACATAGGCTGCAAATGCCAGGTGGCAGTGGATAAAGTGAATCTGGAGTTGAGAGCTGGAGAGATGACTTCCGGCCAGAGGATTTAGAATGGTTTCATCCGAAGTAGCATTTAGCAACATTGTTTGATGACTAGGTAGTAATTTTCAGGATATGTGAGGAAGAGGGGAAAGATACGTCTAGTGCAGTAACTAGATCAACAACAGCAGGGAGTCAGGGAAGGAGGGACTTGTCTTCCAGAGAGCAAATAATGCTTATGGTGGATGGGAGTAGAGATGTACAAGGAAGGATGGAGGTGGTTGATGGGAATGCATGGGGAAGGAGATGTATGAGAAAGAATGGAGGTGGTCATGGGGATGGACAGGGGTGAGATGTATGAGAAAGGATGGAGATGGTTCATGGGGATGGACATAGGTGAGATGTATGAGAAAGAATGGAGGTGGTAATGGGGATGGACAGGGGTGAGATGTATGAGAAAGGATGGAGGTGGTAATGGGGATGGACAGGGGTGAGATGTATGAGAAAGGATGGAGATGGCTCATGGGGATGGACAGGGGTGAGATGTATGAGAAAGGATAGAGATGGTTCATGGGGATGGACAGGGGTGAGATGTATGAGAAAGGATGGAGATGGTTCATGGGGATGGATGGGGTGAGATGTATGAGAAAGGATGGAGATGGTTCATGGGGATGGACAGGGGTGAGATGTATGAGAAAGGATGGCGATATTGAAGGAAACAGGGCTTTGGGATTTATTTGGCAGGAAGACACTGTTCTGTGGTCTAGGGGAGGATGTGAGCATGCAGCTGTTTTCCAAAGCCTAATCCAGCAGTAGTTAATATGGACTGGAGCAGAAAGGGACAAAGAGGAAGATACCACTGTGGTCCACACAAGACGTGGTGAAGACCTGAGCCCAGGGTGGGAAGCAAGAAAGGGTGAATAAGTGCAGCAGGCATTCAGAAGTGAAATTCATACAGTTTTGGAGTATGACTCTGACAGGAAGTAGGTAAATGAATTTTTAAGTCAAAGGCACTGGATAATGTTAAGAAAATTGCAGGGAAAGATAAATTCAAGAGAGTTGACTTTGGAATCAGTATTGAGTGAAGAGGTCAGCTGGACCTGTGAGAGCCAGTGCTCACACAGCCACGTGACTCTGAGGCTGAACCAAGCTGTTCACAGTGAGAGGGACCCTCTGGAGAGGTAGCCTTAGAAGGACACAGTCCACTTTGAAAAATAAAATAGAATATAAGTGAAATGAAAAGAAGGACACAGTCCAAAGTCTGACCAGAACAAAGAGGATATTTGTATGCATTGCAAATTAACAATGATGCATTAAGGTTAGAGGCTGGATTAATTTATATTTATTGCTACCAAGTTGATTGTGATTTCTCCTTGATTTAAACAACTTAAAATATTTTCCAGGCTATACATAAAGATTAGCCACTGTGGGAATCTGTCTGGAACATAGGGAGTCTGATGAAAGATCTCTGCTCCATGCAAACTGGTTAACTGGCTAGTGCCCAAGCTGCTGGCTCACCGGGAACACCTGCCTTCCCCTTGCGCTCTTTCTGCTTCTGTCTTATGCAAATCTTAGCGCTTCCTTCATTGCTTCCTTCCGAGGCCTCCTCAAAGTGACCTCTGCTGCCTCAACCATCCTGTGTAGACCTTTGTGTTGCCCCAGGCTTGGCCAGCTGCTGACCAGGCAGTGACAGATGTAGTTGAGACATCTGTACATTCCTAGCACATAGCTTGTTCTTTTTACCAGTAAAAAGTGTGAAATATTTTGTCTTTATTTAGTTTCAAATCATTTTAAGGACTGTACTGATCTCATGCTTTTTATTTTATTGTTTTGGATATTGTGGTCTGCTCTGGTGGTGGTGTGGTGAGAGCTGTTTCATCAAGCATCTCTTTACATATGTTGATTACATCTTGCTAGCTGTATCAATAGTCAGAAGTCTAATGTGCTGGTTATCGCCATTGATCTAGTTTATTTATGCTTACTACTTAAGAGGCATTGATCTCTCTCTCTCTCTCTCTCTCTCTCTCTCTCTCTCTCTCTCTCCCTCTCTCTCTCTCTCCCTCTCTTTCTCTCTGGTTTAGGAGATTGATTCCCAGACCTTGAGTATGCCAAGCAGGTACCTTATCATTGAACTCTTCTCTAAGCGCCTTAGAAATTACTTTTGCAAAATCAGACTTTACTGTGTAGATTGTGAAGGAAGCAAATGGTGGTCTGCGGAGAGATAGATCAATCAGCAAAGCGTTTGCCATGCAAGTATGAGGCCTGAGTTTCATCCCTATGTAAAGAAGACAGGTGAGATAGCATGCACTTGTAATCACAGCACTGGGGAGACAGAGACAAGTGGATCTTAGAGGATTATTGGCCAGCCAGTATGAGTCAGTTAATAAGCTCCAGGTTCAGTGAGAAACGTCATCTCAAAAAACAAGGTAAAGATCCGTAGGGAAAAATACTTAATTTTTTAATTTTTAATTAAATAAAGGGGGGCAAGGAAGGGGGAATGGATCTAGACTTGGTTGAAAATTTTGTATGAAATGCACAAAGCTTGAATAAAAATTGGCTTTGGGAAAAAATACTTAATGTTGGCCTCTGGCCTCCATACATGTATGTATACATACACACATGCACGCATGCACACGCACAAGCGCGCACCCACACATTCTCTCTCACACAAACTTAGATTGCAGTAGTGGTTATTGAGAATTACTGATGAAAACAAGTTGCTGTGAGAAACAAAATAAGCTAACAATAACCTTTAGTAGTAATTTGTTCACTAAAGAGACAAACCAGCATTAAAATTTGAATATTAAGACATTTGAGAGTTTCAATTCCAGCCACTCTTTGATCTAGTCATTGAATTCTAATTAATTATCTTATTGTGGCTAGTTTATTTCTACAGCAGAAATTCATGTGGAAATTACAGTGCAACGAATAGCTGCTAAAGTCATGATGGTGGTAATTACATCAATGACATAATTGTGGAAGTAGCGAATAATGAGGTTATTTTTAGGGGAGTCCGCTTCAGTAGAACAGCAAATTCTTTTCAAATGTAGGGGAAGCCGGAAGGGAAAGAGGCATAATTATGGGTTTGTGAGATACGATGTTGGGTGGGGCTTTAAGAATGTTTTGGAGATGAAAAATTGGACTGCCCAGGGTTAATTCAGAGTTTCTTTTATCTTTGTATTTGACATAGCTAGGAGATTAGCAATATTATGTATGGGCTCTGATAGTGAGTTTTATTCAAGCATCATTAATTTGTGGGGAGTTTCTACAGACCACTCAAGGATTTTAGCAGTCAGCTGGCTGCTCTTCCTAACTCTGGACCTTCTCTGAAGTCTCCCTCACAAAAAAGGTTAACTTTGTGCTGTGAACAGGCGAAGGAGCTTCCTCCACTTCCTGAGTACATTGTTTCCATTTAGGATGGTTGAGAAAGCCCGAGAAACAAGGCCTTGGAAAAAGCCCTGAGATGGGCCTTGATTTGTTTCTTCCAGAACAAGACATTCTATTCATGCTTCAGTAATCCAGCTTGACCATCTTATGGCTCATAATCATTTATCACCAACCCATCTTGCAAGCTGGTGGGTGGCAGCCAGAATTTTGCCATGAAAGTCTCATGCTTTGGGCTCAGTTGGTAAAGTGTTTACCATGTAAGCCTCAAGATCTCATTTGATTCCCCAGAAGCAATGGAAAAAAGCTGGGCATGGTGGCATGCACTTGTAAACCCAGCTCTGGGGAGGGAGAGACAGAAAGATCCTTGGACGTCCCTGGCCAGCCAGCCTACCCAAAGAATTGAGACCCAAGTCCCACTGAGAGACCCTTTCTCAAAAAAAAAAAAAAAGTGGGTAGAGCCAGGAGTGGTGCACACCTTTTTTATTTTATTTATTTTATTTTATTTTATTGTATTTTATTGTATTTTATTTAATTTTATTTAATTTAATTTTATTTTATTTTATTTTATTTTATGTCTTTTTAAGGCAGGGTCTCCCTGTAGCCCCAGCTGTCCTGGAACTCTCTCTGTAGACCAGGCTGGCCTTGAACTTACAAATATCCACCTGCCTCTGCCTTCCAGGTGCTAGGACTAAAGGAATGCTCCTCCATGCCCGGCTCTGGAGTCTTTTTAAATTTATTTTGTATGTGTATGAATGTACTGTCTGCATGCAGGTTTGTGCACCCGTGTCGTGCAATGCCACGGAGGTCGGAAGAGGGTGTCGGATTCCCCTGGAACTGGAGTCAAAGACGGTTCTCAGCCACCATGTGGGTGCTGGGGATCGAACCCGGGTCCTCTGCCAGAGCAGTCGGCGCTCTTAACAGCTAGGCCATCTCTCCAGCCCCTGGAGTCTTTTCTTAAGGAATAGACAGTTGGGGAGTGAAGTGACTAGTGTACTCTAATCTTTTTTTCTGGGGTGAAAGAAAAGTGGAGTAAAAGTCAGTTTAGAGTTAAGGAAGGAAGGAAGAAAGGAAGAGAGGGAGGGGAGGAGAGGGGAGGGGAGGGAAGGGAGGAGGGGAATGCCTTGCAGGAGTGGGAGATACGATTGGAAATGTCTCGCACATGACAGTTCACACCTGCTGTGCCTGTGTAAATCGACAATGATAAATCCCATCCTGAGTGAGGGCCACGTCATAGCCACAGTGGACTCTGGCCACAATCCCCCTTCAGCACCTGTGAGACACTGCACCTTCCACTGAAGGTGTGAGTGTAGAGTGATGAAGATTGGTTTATATATTTCTCTGAAGTGGGTCTTTAAGTTCTGGGGATGTCAGGGACATTATTCCACATTTAGTTTCCTCCAGTTTGGTCAGAATAAGGAGATAGTTTCTCTGTGGGCCATGTTTGTTTAGATGTAGGTGTCTTCAATTTTTTTCTCCTCAAAAGATGGCCTAGCGGTTAAGAGTGCTGACTGCTCTTGCAGAGGACCTGGGTTCGATCCCCAGCACCCACATAGCGGCTGAGAACCAACCCCCTCTTCTGACTTCTGTGGCATTGCACGACACGAGGGCACCAACCTACATGCAGACAGTACATTCATACACATACAAAAATAAATAAAAATTTACAAAAAGATGGATTTTTATTGTAGACCAGTGACACCTTGATTAGTTGGAAGCAAGACTAGAAGGTTGCTTCTGACAACTTTGGGATCTACCTAGTTACTGTGTGCAGTTTATAATCACTAATTAGGATTTTGTGATCACTGAAATGGTGAAAATTGGCTCAGTGGGTAAAGTGCTTTCTGGGCAAGCAGGAAGACCAGAGTTTGGACCCCTTCAGCACACACATGGGGCTGGAGAGATGGCTCAGCAGTTAAGAGCACTGACTCCTCTTACAGAGGACCCGGGTTCAATTCCCAGCACCCACATGGAAGCTAAGAACTGTCTTTAACTCCAGTTCCAGGGGAATCTGGCACCTTCTTCTGACCTCCAAGGCATTGCACGACTCGGTTGCAACAACCTACATGCAGACAGTACACTCATACACAAAAAGAATAATAAATAAATAGCTGGGCGTGGTGGCGCACACCTTTAATCCTAGCACTCGGGAGGCAGAGGCAGGCGGATCTTTGTGAGTTCAAGGCCAGCCTGGTCTACAGAGTGAGTTCCAGGAAAGCTGGGGCTACAGGGAGACCCTGTCTCGAAAAGACAAAAAATAAATAAATAAATAAATAAATAAATAAATAATAATAATAAAAAAACCTGGCCATCTGCAAAATAGTGTTTGTGGTGCAATAGTGATACTTTTATCTTGGAGGTTACCAGTAGTTAATTAGGCTCCTTCAATAGAAGGGAATTCTTGACTAGTGCTGTAAAAGCAGATAAGTAGGGCCTAGAGGAGACTGCTACTGACTGCTACTTTCCTAAACCAGTATAATTTCTAATTATACTCTGAATACATCCATAGATGTAGCTCTTCTTGAGACCTTTAATAGACTGGGAGGAAATTAAAATTTTTTGAGCAGGTCTCAAAAATGCTTTTTCCCTGGAAGAAATTCCCTCCACAGGTGTGTGTGTGTGTGTGTGTGTGTGTGTGTGTGTGTGTGTGTGTGTGTGTGTATGTGTGTGTGTGTGTGTGTGTGTGTGTGTGTGTGCGCCCACAGGAGACCAAGAAGCCCTCTCCCCTAGGGCCTGTGAGTCACCTTGGGCCAAGGACAGGTTAAATCCTAAAAAGGCCAGCAACCTTGGTGGTTTAGTTAGCATATCAGTGTGAGCTGAACTTCCAGCAAGGCTGCCCACCTGATTGACACTTCAGTGACTGGGGAAAGTTTGGAATGTTGCAGATTCTGAGCCTATTCACGGGTTATCTGGGGACATCTTTAGCCCAGATAGCCACTCCTTGACTGAGTTTCTGAATTAACATTTTGTGACTAATTGATTTAGTAACAAAAGAAACAAAAGGCCATCAGATAGCCACTGAGGCCTACAGCTGAGAGTTCCCTTTTGCCGAGGCCACCTACTTACTGCCTACTTACTGTTTCCACCAGTGTATCTGAAAAGTGTCTTGATTTATGACTACTTGTTCTGTTTCTATAAAAACCTGATGAAACTTACCACCTTGGAATATGGAATTTGGGGTAACCTGAATCTGTGTTCTTGAGCTATGGTCACTCATTTGGCTCCAAAATAAACTCTCTCTTATTCCCTTTTAGGTGAGTTAGGCTTTTGCTCTGACATTAGTTTAAGGTTAAATTGCTTCATAGTGGAGTTGAGTTGTGTTTATGTGCATTTTTGTTTATGGTACAGTGGAGGCCCTTAGAATAGAAGGTGCACTAGACATTTGTGATGTTTCCAGGGCATCTGGAAGTAGCAATTTACATTTTAGTGATGACTCTGGATTCCGTTGACCTCTGTCTCTCCTGCTGTATTGCCGGGGATTTCTACGCTTATTGGATGCTGAGTTCATGTCAGAAATGTGTTTCCAGTTGATAAAATGGCCACTGTGAAGTCCAGCTTGATTTACGTATGATTCACCCCTATGACCAACAGCGACCTGGGTAGTGGGCATACTTTCTCCTAAAATGAAAATGTCCTGAACTCCTTTTAAGTGGCTCTTTGCTGACTTCCCCAGCAAAGAACAATAAAAACCAGTTATAGATTTGATTGCCATCTATCTCTCTCTTTTTTGGGGGGGTGGAGGGGGGTCATGCATTGGAATTCCTGAGTTTCCACTCTGAGAATTATCCATAAAATGCAGAATAATGTGAGATGGCTCAGAGGGTAAAGTACTTATCACAAAGTCTGGCAACCTGAGTTTTTCAAAGGAACCCACATAAAGGTGGAAGGAGACAATAGATCCCACAGAATTCTCCTCTGGACTCCACACATGCGCCAGGCATATGTTTTCCTACACATACTCACCATGCACACACACTAATAAATAATATAATAAGGCCGGGAGTGGTGGCACACACCTTTAATCCTAGCACTCGGGAGGCAGAGGCAGGCGGATTTCTGTGAGTTCAAGGCCAGCCTGGTCTACAGAGTGAGTTCCAGGACAGCTGGAGCTACAGGGAGACCCTGTCTCAAAAAGAACAACAACAACAAAAATAATAATATAAGATGAAATATATTAAATAAATAAATAAATTTCGAGCAGGCTTCCTTCCCAAACCCAGCATTCAGATATCTCCTCTGAGTTTTCAATGTTTGATGTTTTGTGTGGTAGGGGAAAGGGGGAAGGATTACTGGACAGCAGAACCTTTGAAAGTTCTCAAAAATAAAAACACCTTTCCATCTCCCCACCCCTATTCATAGGGGCTTGTTGTTTTGGGATAAGCCTCTAAGTGTTTTTTTGTCATTTGTTCTTGCTTCAAGTGTCACTGATTTCCCATTGTGCATTCTTAGTGCTAAGGGATGGTCCATCTTGCCAGGTCATTGCAAAGCAGGTGGAACAGGGCAGCTGCTTTGGAGGAAGTCATACAGTCATGTTCAAGGCCAGCAAGAAATAGCAAAATGCTTGATAAAGGGATGAGGGGGCATCGTAGGGGGTCTTGAGGACCTGAGGGTGAGGCCAAGGCTTAGCAGAGTTTGGGAAAGCTGGGGTGGAGAGTAGTTGGAGAGCGAGGGTTCGAATGAAGCTGGAAGTATACCAAAGTCATCAGAGGACCTGTAGCCTCTGCAGGGGCCTGTGGGGCTCCCTGGGTTGGTGGTGGGAACCAGTAAAACACTGGAAGCCACTGTATGTGGCATACCATCATTGGAAGGTGCAGGGCACCCGCAGTGTACAGAGTGGGCATGAATCCTGGCCTTGCAATTGCTTGCTGTCTGCCATGGGCAGGTATTTCATCCAGCTCTGAAAGATATGGTATGTGAAGCACTAGGCACAAGGTGACCCTCCCTGTGTAAAGCACTGGGCATGGGGTAGGCTTCCTGAGGACCACCAGCCTCTGACATTTTCCCTCAAGCAGTAGACAGGATGGCTGTGGTTGGGAAGAGCTGGTATCCAGGAGCCTTATGTGCAGGGCTTTTGCAAAGATGCAGAGTTTCCAGCATGCTGAGAAGGAAGGGTCCATGGTACTGTTCTAGGATTGCCAAGGCTGTGACCCTGGTAGTGGTAAGAATGAATGTAGGAAATGTTAGAAGACAGAATAACCTGGGTTCGGTGACATTCAGGAAGTATCCTACAGGTTTATGGAAATAGTCACTGTGGTACCTATTGATCTAACAGGTAGCTAAAACCCTGTTGGCCAGCCTTCTCAACCAATTAAGAGGAAATTGCCATTTTCCTAGAGTTTTAGGAAGGTTTTATGTAGGTTTCTTTGGAGATTGGAACAGACAGCAATTTTCACCTTGGTCTTAAAACTCCATTAGCTGTATGTCTAAACTCATGTTGAGAAAAGTCTTTTTTGAAGGCCAAGTGAGTTAGTCTGATATGTCTTTATTTCAATAGAGACTAAGTACTAAATTCCACAGGGAATGGAGGCTGCCGAAGGGGATGATGGAGGACTTAGGCAGTTTGCAAAACAATTCAGCAAAGTATCTTGAAGCAGAGAGGGAAAATAGCATTGCTTTTTTTTTGTCTTTGTGCTGCCAACCAGGTTTGTCACATGGATTAGTAATTTAGATAGGAACAGTCATGAATCACTGCTTAGAATTTTGCATTTAATTTTATCCTGGACGCCATTTCCTTTCAAAATCTCAAGCTGGAGTTATCATTAATGAATTAAACATTACGAAACCCAGAGCATCACTAATTCATTTTGAAATAAGTAGACGTTTAAATCTGAAAAAGAAACCTTAAATTTTTTTCAGTGGCGTTTAATATTTTCAAGCTGACACGATGTGGATTGGTGTTAGTTTCTCATAATGGTCGAGGGGAGCTGAGGAGGGTGCCTGTCAGAAACTTGGCTGTGGGCTTATGGAGACATGTATATTTGGTCTTCCTACCACAGTTCTTAGCACAGAACTCCTAAAAACCTTTGTGATTTCTCTCGTAATGCATGGTAATATGTGTGTGTTGCATGCACGTGTATGTATACACGTGTGTTTGGGTGGCCATGCCTGTGTGCCCATGTGGAGGCCAGAAGCCAGCCTCAGGTGCTGCTCTTCAGGTACCACCCACCTTGCTTTTGAGACAGGGTCTCTTAGGGTCCTGCAACTCACTAAGTATAAGTAGGTTAAGCCAGCTGGCCAGTGAGTCCCAGGGACCTGGTTGTCTCTACCTCCTCAGTGCCGAGATTACAAGCTACATGGCCTCCCTCCCTCCCTCCCTCCCTCCCTTCCATCCTGTGGGTCTAACTCAGGTGCTCATGTTTGTACAACAAACACTTCACTGACCGAAGCATCTTCCCTTCAGTAAGAACATCTTTTCTGAGAAGACTTAGTTCCTAGTTCCTAACACCTTGCTTTTCCAACATCCTTGGAATGTCCTGCTTTCTATGGGTTACTCCTTTCCTACACCTGAGTTTATGCCAATGATGGATCCCCTGGTGGGTTCTCCAAGTGGCTTTAGGATGCAGCTGGTTGTCAGAGGAAGCACCACACTGTTTAAATCTTAAACTTCACTCTGGACTTGGCTGGAAGAAAAAATGGACTGAAGATTGGGTTATCACCCTGGTCAACTATTTATTCATCTACTCTACATAACGCAACTGTATGAAAATGCCGTGGCTGGAGAGCTTCTGGTTGGCCAGAGTATCCAGGTGTCGTGAAGGTTGGGCCCAGAAAGGCCAAGGTGCTGTGTGCTCCTTACCTCCATGCCTTGCCCTGTGTATGGCCTCCATCTGGGTGCTCTGTGTTGTATGTATCCTTTATAATAATCCAGTACTAATAGAACTGTTCTTGAACTCTGTGAGCAAATTACTGAAACTGAGGAGGGAGTTATGGAAACCCTCAGAAGTGTGGGAGGCCGGGACCTGTGACTGACATTTTAAGTGGGGACGGCCTTGTGGGTCTAATTGAGGTGGGTTTTTTGTTGTTGTTGTTTTGTTTTGTTTTTTGTCTTTTTGAGACAGGGTCTCCCTGTGTAGCCCCAGCTATCCTGTAACTCACTATGTACGCCAGACTGGCCTTGAACTCAGAGATCTGCCTGCCTCTGCCTCTGCCTCTGGAGTGCTGGGATTACAGGTGTGTGTCACCATGCCTGGCCCTTTTTTCCCCCCTAATTGAGTTTTTAACAGGTAGGGACTTCATTCACTCCAGGTGGTTACTGTCACAACTGAATTGAACTTTTGGACACCCTGTCAGTGTCCAGGGAACTGGAGAATTGGTGTGACAAAGCCTGTACATTTAATGTCAGAGTGTTCTACATGTAAAAGCAGACTGCAGCAGGAAAGGACATGAAAGATGAAGTCAGGTTCTCAGCAACCAGGAACTGGGTATGGAGAAGGCAGCTGATTGGGTCCAGAACTCTCTGCCCAGTTCTTTTCTTCCTCTGTTTTAAAAAATAACTTTTGTTGAATTTGTTCTTAGACAATTTCATACATTTATAAAGCACATTCTGATTACTGCACACATTCCCCCCAGTTTCCCTCCTACCCTCGTTATGTTACCTGCTTTCCTCCCTGTAATTCCCTTTCCCATATTCATGACTCTCTTTTAGATCCACTGAGTTTGCCAGGATCACTTGTGTGACCGCAGGTTTGGAACTAGCCCTGGAGCCTGGTGGGGGCCCTCAGTGTGTACAGAACTAAATAAAGACAGCGACTGTCCCTCCTACAGAATCCGTCAGTGGCTAATAGTTCAGTAGGGAGGGGTATGGCCCCATGAGCCCCTTCGCAGTCATGGTTGACTGTTGACAGCTACAGCAGCTGTGTGGTCGGGACTGCATTGGCTGTGCCAAGCCCAGAAGTCCCACTCGGTCTTCTGCTCTTACATTCTTTCCTCCATCTCTTCTGCAATAATCGCTGAGCCTTGGAGGGGGTGTGGTATAAATGTTCTGTTTAGGGCGGAGCTCTCAACTGTCACTAATTCTCAGAACCCTGAGGCCCCATGCCTTTGTATTCACTGTCTAGAGAACCTTCTCTGGTTAAGACTGGGAAGATCTGCTCTCTTCAGCCTAATCCTTGCAGTTCTGTGCTGTGCTGGGGCTCTGCTAGTGGCCTCTGGGTCTGCATTTTTTTCCTTTTTTCTTCTCCACCCCAAAATCTTCATTAAACATTGCTTGGGAAAAGATGTATCTCATCCTCAGATGTCTTTAGGTCCATAGTAGACCCTTTCAAACACAAACACTTTGTGTAAAAGTTGGCAGGGGAATCCGTAGATGTTGTCTGCAGCAAGGGCATTAAACAACTAACTGTAAAGGCCAAGGCGTTAAAAGCAACTAATCAAGCTGGGTGTGGTGGTGCAGACCTTTAATCCTAGCACTTAGGAGGCAGAGGCAGGCGGATCTTTGTGAGTTCAAGGCCAGCCTGGTCTACAGAGTGAGTTCCTGGAGAGCTGGGGCTACAGGGAAACCCTGTCTTGAAAAGACCAACCCCCCCCCCAAAAAAAAAACCAAGTAATCAGTCTTCCTCTCTCTCTCCCCTCTCTCCACCTATCCTTCCCCTTCCTCCCTTTCTCTCTCCCTCCCTCCCTCTCTCCCTCCCTCCCTCCCTCCCTCCCTCCCTTCCTCCCTCCCTCCCTTCCTCCCTTCTCTCTCTCCTTTTTAGGATCTCTACATAGCCAAGGCTGGCCTTGAACTCTTAGTTCTGCCTCAGTCTCCTGAGAGGGACTGTAGGCATGTACTCTCAACAGTCAGCTTTTCTTAAGATAGCATTTATGACTATTTCTTACCCATCTTCCTTACCCATGTCTCACATTTTGTTTTGTTTTAAAATAAAACCTCTTTGTGCTGCCAACACTTTTTACGATGAGCAACTCCTGGATGGTTTTTCATCTAAGCATTTCCTTGGATATACATATTAAGTTCTAAGCTAGCCAGGGCTACGTAGGAAGCCTTCAAAAAGCCAAAACCAAGTAAATAAGCAAGCAAATGGGGGTTATAAATCTTGCTTTCTTCTCTGCCATGTACGTTCTCCTGAAGATTAAGCAGGATGATGGATACGGACCCTGAGTCCCCTGCCTCCTGTAAGTATAGGAGAACTAGGAAGGTCAGAGAGAGGACCCTGTGTACACAGGGAGAAAGAGGCCTCAGTCCTCACCACTCCCAGGCTGTCCCTTCCCTGCTTAGGACCTGGCTTAGAGGACCCAGGTTCGATCCCCAGCACCCACATGGCGGCTAAGAACCGTCTGAAACTCCAATTCCAGGAGAACTCCAGTTCCAGGGGAATCCGACACCCTCTTCTGACCTCCGCGGCATTGCACGACACGGGTGCACAAACTTGCATGCAGGCAGTACATTCATACACATACAGAAATAAATAAAATTAATAAAAAAAAAACTTAAAAAAAAAAAAGTTCAGCTTTCTCTGAGAAGGAAGGTCTACTGAGGGTGCAAGGCCTTTTCTTTTCCAGTTCTATTTCTAAAGCATGCGGCCCCTGGTGGGTATATGTAACATGGATTTTCTCTTTCCCATTCAGTACTACTTCCAAATCAGTTGGTTGTTCCCACCTACATTGGTTTCCTAGGGGTCCTCAACCCAGCCACCATAAACAAGGCAGCTTCTAACAATGACAAAAACCCCAGATGCTCAGGTCTGGAGGCAGGAAGTCTTTTTCCTTTCCCAAATCCACAAAGAAGAATCCCTTCTGGGCTCCGTAGCTTCTTACCTTGTCTGCAGTCCTTGATGTTCCCAGGCCTGGAGCTTCTACATTCCTTCTGTCCCAGTCATGATGTGGCCATCTCTAATTTTGCCCCTTCTGTTGACAAGGATACCTCTCATGCTGAAGGAAGAACCCATCTTATTCCTATATGACCTAATCTTCACTAATCATACCTCTAGATTCTACTTCCAATTAAGCCCATTTTCTGAGTTACTGGAGGATTTAGGGCTTCAGGTTATCTTGAAGGGATACAACTTGACCCTGCATGGTTTGATACCCATCCACAACTCAGCTCATTCTCTGCACATGGCAGCCTGGACGACATGCAGCCCCAAACTCTCCTCAGAGCTTTGAGCCAAGCCATTCACATTACCAATGGATATATATGTCATGGCTCCCCGGGGACGTGGAGAGTGAAGGTTCCTTAGCTCTTCTAAAGCAAGCTGGAGTTTGGCTTGGTTCAGCACTCCTCTCCCCTCCACTGCTCCTTCCGCTTAAGCCAAGGATGCTTGCAGCCAAGAAGCTCAGGGGGAAGTACCACAGCCCTTCCTGTTTTATATGAAGTACTTGGTTTTCTCAGAAGCACTGAGGTGGGAATTTGAGCAGATGTGTACTCCCTCCTACTCTTTGAGACGGAGCAAGTGCATGCTGGCTACTGGATGGTGCCATGCCTGGTGGTACCTGAGGGAGCTGCCCACACCTGACTATATCATGGAATCATGGCTGTGAGACTCATCACATAGGCCTCTGTGGGTTAGAAAAGGCCTCCTCTGCTCTCCCGCAGTCAGTAGTTGACCTCTCCCATTTTGCACAGGAAACGTGGAGCTTCATCCAGCAAGAACAAGCCAGGAAACCCTAAGACGTATCCTGATTTTGCTCATCTTGACAAATAAACTTAATGCATATTTCTTATTAAAATGGGATCTCAGTTCTCTCATCTCTGGGGAAAATAGGGAAATTTGCTGAGTCATGACGTCTGCAAGGCAATTAACAGGTTGCTGTACGTGAGGGTTTGGCAGAGCTCGTGGAAACTGTAGACGTGATCACGAGGACTACCACTCTCCACTTCATCTCTGTGGGAGCGAGAGACAAGGCTGGGGCTGGGGGACTAATTAAGAACCATGTCCGCCATGAAGAGCTCCATTGGGGCACTGCTGGTCTTGTCCCAGGTTCATCAAGACCTAGGAAGGAATCCCAAAGCTTTGCCTGGCTGGAAGTCTGTCTGCAGGAGATCTGGAGGATGTGAGCAGTCTTTGGGGTCATGGGTTGCCTTGAGCAGTCTAGGGACATGAGATGGGGGAATATTTCCAAAGGCTGGATCTGGGGTGCAAGGCAGATAGGTGTGGATAATTGGGGGAGGGAGGGATTTGTGGATGCCTATGAATTTCAGACCTAGAGAGCTAAGATGGCAACAAAGAACTCCAGAGCCCAGGAGTCCTGGGCAGGAGGTTAGAGCCAAGCCAGGAGTCAGCAGGCCCCAAGTGGAGTCCCAGAGATCTCTGCCAGAATTGCCTGGATGTCTCTGCTGGGGTTGGAGCTGCTTTTGAAATGGTTTGTTGGGGGTGTTCACAAGACTGGAGAATAGCTTCCAGTATGTTTCAGGCTGGAGCAGCTCAGGCCTTTCCCAGCCCCTGGCGAGGCTAACTGGCTTCATTCATTTCAATAGACTTAGCAGTGACAAAGACGAGAATTATGCTGAACTATGCTGAACTCATGCCCACTCCCTCAGTGTGGACTGTTGTCCGTCCCGTGTCCGTCCCGTGTCCGTCCCCCCTACCCCCGCTGCAGATGCTGTTTTAATTGTCTGATGATTTACTATTACAGGGTAGATGCATTATTTCGGAAAACGTTTTTCTATGTAGATGTTTATATACTTCCACAACAACAAATTTACTTTAAATAACTATTTATGAGTAAGGTTCAAGCTGAATGGAGTTGAGTGACAGGCTGTCATCAGCAAATAGAAGGGACAAAGGCCAGGAGTTGCACTTTTGATGGCTAGCCAGACCCTGGATGACATGGAACTGCAGAGTGGAATTCTTTGCTACGTTTGAGCCCTGGATGAGCATAGTAACACAGCCATGAAACAGAAGGGCTGGTCATTTAAAAGAAGCACCAGAAGTTTAGAGGAAACATTACAGCCTGTTGCTGCTTAGCGAAAATGCCGAGTTTTTTTTGTATGTGTGACCTATTGAAAATTTACTTCATTTTCCATGGCTTAAACCAGAATGTTCTGAGGCCCTATGGGTTCAAAAATATTTGACGGCTTTTAATATAAACATTATTTTAGTTTTACCATGAAAATAAAGCCATGTGGATCCAGTCAGCGAGAGAAGTTCTGGAGCAGGCATTGAAAAAAGAAATAAGATAACGTAATCCCAGATAAGTCATTTCATTTCCAAAAGTCTTTGCACTAGCTTCCTTTCTGTGGCTGTGATAAAGTACCCTGACCCCAAAAAACACCTTAGGGGAGGAAGAGTTCATTTTATTTAGCTGACGATTCCAGGTTCCAGTCCATCAGGACAGGGATGTCTCAGAGGTAGGAACTTAAAACAGCTGATGAACTCATACCCACAGTAAGAAGCAGAGAAAAATGCTCACTTGCTTGTGGAGTTCAGGACCCCTGCCTAGGGAATCCTGCCGCCCATAGTGGGCTGAGTCTGCTCACATCAGTTAACTTGAGAACTTTCCTCACAAGAGATGCCCACAGGCCAATCCAATGTAGGCAGTCCCTCATTGAGATTGTCTTCCCAGGTGATTGTAGGTTGTATCAAGTTGACAATTAAAGCTGACCATCTTTATATGGTTATGCTTACACAAATAAAGCTAATAGTCTTTATTTTTATTGTATTTTTAAATTTTATTATTATTTTTATGTGTATGAGTGTATTGCCTGCTTGTATGTAAGTGCACCTGTGACCGCAGAGATCAAAAGAGGGTGTCGGATCCACTGGAACTGGAGCTACAGATGGTTGTTAGTCACCATGTGCATACTACAAACCTAACCCAGGTCCTCTGTAAGAGTAGCTAGTGCTGTTAATTATTGAACCATCTCTCTGCCCCTTATTTTTTATTTTTTTGAGACGGAGTCTAATATACCTCAGGTTGCCCTGAACTCACTTGGTAGCCAAGGATAACTTTGAACTTCAGATCCTTCTGCCTCCAACCCCCAACCCCCATTCTTCAAATGCTGGAATTACAAGGGTATACAGCTATCCCTGGCTTGAATTCTTAGGTTTAAGCTGCAAAATAAAACTATTTTTATACTTTACTCCTCTTGCAGTGCTGAGGGTAATCAGACAGGCTTTGAAAGCTGGGTTATTATAGAACTGCTCTGTAGGAATTGTCAGCACAGGATAAAAGACAGAGTCTCTCTTTTTCTATACATTCTCTGTATCAGTTTTCATTCCCTCCAGAGCTCTGATTGAAAAATGCCCCTTTATCCTTGTTTTACTACTTAATTAATTTAAAATGTCCTGAGCAACTGCTGTACATCTAGAAGAGGAGAATTAGGGGTAGAGGGATTGTGCATGAGGGTGTTTGTAAATAATGCTTAGGTGACACTATTGTGGTAATTATCGCTATTTGAAGATGGGTTTTATAGCAAGTCCTCAATTTTCCTGTCACTTTTTTCCTAGGCTCTTCCACTTAAGCAAGCATATTTGTCATAGGGAGCTAGCCGTTCAGGGAACTAAGTCCCAGGAGAATTCAGCAGCTCTGTAAATCCACTCTGTGTTTTCTGAGGCTAACTTTCCAGATCTTCAAGGGTACAAAGGTTGCTCTACACTCTTTGGAGGGACATGGGACCAGGAACTGCAACAGTAAGATGAGGTAAATCTGAACACACAGGTTTCCAGTTCCAAGAAGTGGCCAACTAGACTGGTTAGCTTTCTTATAACCAAGTACCTGACAGAAACAGGGAGGAAAGATGGATTTCGAAGGGGTCAGCCCATGGTTGTTTGGCCCCCATGGGCAGAACATCGTGGCAGTAGGGGCCTGCGGTGGAAGATGAGCTTTATCTCAAGGAGGGAGAGTACAGGAGGGGTCAGAGCCAGATGGAGCCTTCCAGAGCTGGCTTCTTCCAGCTAGGCCCCACCTCCTCAAGTTTCCCCTCCCTCTCAAGAGAATCACCAGCTGGGGACCTGAACTTTGAACACATGATGCTATGAGAGAGATCTCACATTCAGTGCAGAGCCCTTCTGTGGATCAGGTGACCCGGCAGGCTCTTCCAGATGCTCCATGGATAGAAGGCCACATGGCCACCACTCTGTGGGATTCATATCCCGAATGTCCCCCACCTCATCCATCACGTTGGGGCCTAGTCTTGGCTTTGAGTGCTGGAAGTGGCATATAAGAAGAGCTTCCTCCTGTAGACAAGTTCCAAATATCGTCTCAGTAGTCACTCTTGGGTGTCCTGTTCATCCGCCCCACCCCCTGCTTTCCTGGTAGGAGTTTTCCTCACACTTAGTGTTTAGGAGTCTTGAGCACCGGCTTTGCCCTCATCACATCTGCCTATTCATTCAGAGTCTTAACTTCAGATAGAAACCAGCCAGTGAATTTTCTTAATGGGAAACTTTTAGTATCAGCATTGGGAAACGCCATTGCTTCCATGCCTCTCACTTTATAGACATAAACCCTGATGCCCAGAGAGACTTAACTGATCTGGGGTGATACAACAAATTGGGGACAGAGGCAAAATTAGGGCCTAGGGCTCTTTGAACAATCGAACATAAGGAACTATCCAATGATGATATTGAAAAGCATGTGGATGAAGAATATTTAAAAAGTATTGTACTTTTTAGCTTAACCAGTTTAGTTGCTTGCTTTGGCTTCCCTCCCTCCCTTTCTCCCTCTCTCTCCCTCCCTCTCTCTCTTCCTTCCTTCCTTCCTCCCTCCCTCCCTCCCTCCCTCCCTCCCTTTCCTTCCTTTCTCCCTCCTTCCTTCCTTCCCTTCCTTCCTCCCTCTGCCCCTCTCTCCCTGCCTGTCTGCCTTTTTGTTCTGAGACACAGGCTCTTGCTATCTAGCCCTGGTTGGCTTTGAACTCACGTTGATCAGCCTGGCCTGAAATGCATGTGTGATCCTCCTGCCTCTGCCTCCCATGTCCCACCATGCCTTCCCCTGCCAGTTTAGTTCTGGGGCTGTGATGTTACCAAAATAATGAATTACCAGGACTAGAATGTCCCAATATTTTTATTTTTCTCAGGTAGCCTAGTCTGGACTTGAAATTTGTAGTTGAGAATAACCCTGATCTCCTGATCCTCCCACTTCCACCTCCCAAGCGCAGACATCTTGATTTTATTACATTTTTATAGTTGACTCATGGTAAATCAGAATTCCTGCTGCTGGTCTTCTCCCCTCCTACCCCCTTTGTGGAAAAGCTTTAGAAAACACTGTGCTTTTCTGAGCTAATGAGTACAGCTGTCTCTTTCTTAGGTGCCCTTGAGGTGCGGGGGGACTCTTGGTGCTCTTAAGAGCTGTTGCACATTCATGCTATAGTCATAATCGATGGAGTTTGGCAGGACCACAAGCTGCTCTATACATTCTAACAGTGTTCCCTCTCCCCCTCCTTTCTCCCACCACCATTAGCTCATTTAACTTATTCTGGCTGTTTGAATTCTCACGAATGACCTTCCAAAGCCTTTTTTTTTTTTCCTGCTATTTTACAATTTCTAAGATGAGTCGATGAGTTATCTGGAGTCTGGGCAAGTCATGTAGCTTGCTGCTATAATGCCAGTTGCATTCCGATGTGGCATTGATTTTTTTTTTTTCCCCTTCACTATTTTCACATCAGATTGAGCACAAACGTAGGCAGAACATCAGCTTGGCAGTGAGATTTGCTTGGCTTGTTTACTTCCTCCAGTTGTTAAAGTAGCTGTGATTCATCATTGGGTTCTGGTGAGCTAGTGAAGGGAAAAAGAGATGCAATCCCGAGTTAGCAGTAGAAATATATCTTTTATGCAGAAAACCTTAGTGTCTCCTAATTACCCTGGATCAAATAATCCTCCATTCCAGAAAATGGCTCGCTGGTATTCTTAAGTGCCACCCCCACCCCGCCTTAGTTCTCTTAAGTTGAGAGGAAGACAGAAGCAAGCCATGGAAAGTCACAAAGGGCACAGTTTCCCATGCGATTCTGAAGTGACTGTGTTCCATGTAGAGGAAATGGAAGTGACCTCTTCATCTTTTCCTTAGACTTTGGCTGTGGATGTATGTCTTCACGAATTCAGATTGCCTTGCACCTTCAAATCTGAGAGCTTGCCACATTCTCCTGTGACTGTCTAACATGACCAAATGCCAATGGCTGTCATGTAGAGTCTATATATTAACTTGATGCCTCAGCGGGGCCTGGTTCTATTGGAGCAAGGATGGCTTCAGGGAACAGCTGCTTTCCATTTGCTATGCACTGGCAAAGATGATAATTGAGTTAGAATGAACATACTTCTTAACACTTAAAAGTTTGGGAAAGAAAACATCACAAATATCACCTTGCCACTGGAAGACCAGTGCCCTAGACTTATGAGATTAGGTTTAAGTTTGTCCTTCTGGATTTGGGACCTGGGCACATACATCATGTGGCTTTGAGCCCAGTTTTCCTTAACTGAAAGGTAGAAGTTGTCTTATCCTTTTGGTTGTGATCAAACATTCTGACAAAAGCAACTTTAAGGGAGAAGAGTTTATGACTTACAATTCCAGCTTGCAGCTGTCATTTTGGGGAAGTGGAGGAACTTGAAGCAGTTAGCCACATCCACAGTCAGGAGAGAGATGAATGCTTAGCTGTCAGCTTGCTCTCTCTACCTGATTGATACATCTCAGGAGCCAAAGCCAGGAAATGGTGCCACCCATCTTCAGGGTGCTGCCACTTCCCACCTCAGTTAACCCAATTAATAAAAAGCCTGATCTAGGAAATCCCTCTTTGAGACTCTCTTCTCAGGTGATTATTGACTTGAGTCAAGTGGACAGTTAAAACTAACCAGCACAGAGGACTCAGGAGAGATGGGCACAGTGTGAGCAGTGGTCATTGCCTGTTTTTCTCTCTGGTAGTCTGCCCAGTAGCCCTGAAAGGTGTCATCATCTTCGCCTCATGGGTGACATGGAAAAGGGACTTTGCCAAAGTGATCAGCCCAGGTTGCTTGGAAAGGTGCTTAGGCCTAGTGGAGGGGCCTGTGCTGCCACATGAGTTGCTAGGAGGGAAAGTCAGAGTTCATAGCAGGAGATGCTGGGATGGAGGCCAGAGATGAGGAAGAGCCTGGACAGAGCCTCAGAGTACAGGGCCACTAGGGGCTAAAAGAAGAGCAACGGACAAATCTTCCCTTCAAAGCCTCAGAGGAACCAGGCTGGCCTTGAACTCACAAAGACCCGCCTGCCTCTGCCTCCTAAGTGCTAGGATTAAGGGCGCACGCCCTTAATCTTGCTGGGACCAACTTCAGACACCTGGCCTTCACATTGATAAAGTAACAAATTCGTGCTGCTCTAAGCCCCTAAGCTTGTTGGAAATTGTCACAGCAGCAGTAGGAACAGATACATTTACCAGTTCCATGCTTCTTATCATGGTTAAATGGAACATTGTATCTTCCAAGTTTGTAAACCTCAGAATACTATATAGATTTAATTACTTAAAAAATACTTTGGGGGCTGGAGAGATAGCCTAGTGGTTAAGAGCGCCAACTGCTCTTGCAGATGCGGATTGAACCCGCATGTGGGTTCGATCCCCAGCACCCACATGGCGGCTGAGAACTGTCTTTAACTCCAGCTCCAGGAGAATCCGACACCCTCTTCTGACCTCTGCGGCATTGCATGACACGGGTGCACAAATCTGCATGCAAACAGTACATTCATACACATAAAAAAAATACTTTGTATTCATATCCTGGTTCATCTGTTAAATCAGGAAAACCCAGAAAACGGTATCAAGGGCTTCTCAATTATACAGCAAACAGATTGTGTCTGAAAATTGCAAGCCCATGTTACTGAATAATTTCCAATTGTGAAATTATTCATGGTCCTTAGCACCTGTGAAGGGAGCCAGACAGGTGTGCACCTTATTTTCTGTTCCTGTGGGTCTCGACCTTCGGTGCTTGGTAGTCACCTCATGCATGAGCTTTTGAAAGTCCTGATGTCTGTGCTGGGAAGATAGATAGCTCCATAATGTGCCTGCCTTGAAAGCATTAGAATCCGAGTCTCACCCTGAGAGCCCTCATTAAAAAAAAAAAAAAAAAAAGAGCCAGGTGATGTGCACTTGTAATCCCAGCACTGGGGCAGTGGTGCAGGCGATCCCTAGGGCAAACTGGCCCCCAGCGTATAATCTAATTGGTGAGTTTCAGGCCAATCAGAGACCCTATTGAGGCACTTGGGGAACAACAGCTGAGGTCCTCTGGCCCCTACACAAATGCACAGATGTATGCACCCCCCCCACACACACACAGTCCTGATAGTCAAACTGCAGTCCAGACCAACCAGAGTCTCTGGAAGTAGAACAAGGGCCAGCCCTCCAGTGACCTCTGGGTAGTTCACTGCGTGCAGCTGACTGACCCACTGCCGAGAAGCTGGTTGCTGTGGGAGATTATCAGTCATTTTCCTGGGATGATCTTCCAGATTTGGGGGAAGGTGCCCTGTGGAGGACTCTGTCTCATCTCTCAGGGGTCTATGCAGTTCAGTTTATGAGCTACTGTGTCATTCCAACTAGGAACCCAGAAGCACTAGTTACCCAACACTCCTGACCATGTTACAGCCATGTTGCTCTGTCCAGATGGCTTAATCAGTAGACACTTTTTACTGCTCAGACGTGTCAGAGACACTAGGAAGGCAGGGGAGGACATTTTGTCAAGAGGCTAATCTCTTGAAGAATTGGTAAATACTGCTTTAATTTATGTCCTTGTCTTTCCAGTTTGGATGAGAAATGAATAACTTTGGAATTTTCTCCTCTGGAACCAATGCTCTCTCTGCCTGGCTGTTTCGAGCTGTGAAGTGACATGCTGCTGATGCCAGCTCCGGGCTGCCTGTCACCTAGTGTGCCCTGGCCTTTGACAGTAGCTGGCATTATCTGCTTTCCACATGTCACAGGGAAGATACTGTAGATGAACCTGGTTTTATAGATCCCAAAGTGCTGCTGAAATGCTGCTGCTAGATTTTCAGTGGGATTTCTAGGTCATGGTTGGAAAGGTGACAGCCTATAGAATAAGATATTTACCTTTATGTAAAGAACAGATGGGGTCCCGATTGACTCAGGTAGAAACCAAATAGAGATACTGAGCCATGTGATTTCTTACTGGTCCTTTAACCATTTGGATTTAATTTTCTCCTCTGTAAATAGAAACATTCAGGTTTGGATTTTAAAGCTCACACTAGGTAAATGTGAGCATTCAGACATTTTGGTTAATATTGTCTCAGTTTAAAGCTTGACTCTGAGATTTACTGTCTCAAATCTGTAAAATGGGCAGACAAAATCCTCCTCTCATGGCTGTCGTGAGGATTAGACAAGACCTTGCATCCTATCTCCTCTCCTCCACTTCTCGACCTTCAGGTTGGGGCAGCTCAGGAGCTGGGTACTTCCTGTGTGTCTGGAGACTTAATGACCTAAAGGCAAGGAATCTTGGGTGTGACTGCTGAGGTGTGGGGTGTGGGGTGGGGGTCGGAGGAGCAGGTGGCTCCTGAGCTAAAAGAAGTGGCTTGGGTCAACCATCAAGTTGTACACAGTGTTTTGTAACCTTCCTGTTTCCAGGTACCACTTGCCCAGAAGCAGTGTCTGGCGTAGCACCATATGCTTTTCATAGAAAATGGTGCCAAGTGGAATCTTCATTTCTTCCCAAGATTCCTTTAGTACAAAATTTTATGCTCCAATCAAGTATATGTAGCATGAGTCTGCCTTTTAGTAACTTGGGTCTTACTAACAATTAGAGCTAGTCACCAAATTTGGTGGCAATTATAATAGCCATTTGAATTACTTTTAACTCGACACTACAGGAAAATTATTTCAAGGATATGGAGTAATTGTAGAAAATGCTCAGAGAACTTTTGTTGTTGCAGATTGGTTGTACATGAGGGATGCTTGTACTCATAGATTATTGCTTATTGTTAAAAAATGAAAAAAAAATAATAAAGAAGTAATAAAAAAAAAAGAAAATGCTCAGAGAACTTTTGTTCATTTTCCAGTTTCACTGAAAACCACTTAAAGAGAAATGATGGGACTTAGACTGACAGCTCTACGTGAAGTGGTTAGTGTGAGCCAGGAAACATGCTGTGAGGGGGCTTTACACAGATATTCTCATCTTATCACCCAGAAACTGGAAGGTTTTCACACCTCACAGAAAGGGCACCCGAAGCCACAGCAAGGTCAGATAACTTGGCCAAGTTTAGAAGTCTTTCAGCGGAAGGTTTACCATTTCGTTCCTGGTGGGTCTGACTAACACTGGCTTTCTTCAGTACTGTACCGTTGCCATAGACAGAATCCACAGTTACAAGGTAGAGCGGAAAGGGCCTCTTAAAGAAACAAGGGGCAGGGCTGGAGAGATGGCCTAGTGGTTAAGAGCACTGACTGCTCTTGCAGAGGACCCGGGTTCAAACTCCAGCACCCACATGGCGGCCGAAAACTGTCTTTAACTCCAGTTCCAGGGGAATTTGACGCCCTCTTCTGACCTCCGCGGCATTGCATGACACGGGTGCACAAACCTGCATTCATACACATAGGAAAATAAATAAAAAAAAAAAAAAAAGAAAAGAAACAAGGGGCATAAATTACCTGATGGACCTCAGTGTCTCCCTGACTGTTTGCATGAAGAGACATCATCTCTAGACTCTTAGCCAGAGGGATGCTGAGCCAAGCGTTGAGAAGCTGTGAGGATGGGCCTAGATCCCATGGAACCTGTTAGGTTTTTCCTTTATCCAATCTCAGCTGATGAAGATTTGATCTGCACCATTGCATAATTCCAAGTTAATTGATAGAGGGGAAATCAATTTGGGGTTGAGGCAGGAGTGACACAAAACCATACAATTAAGAATTTCTGATTTGGCTGGGCATGGTGGTGCACGCCTTTAATTCCAGCACTTGGGAGGCAGAGGCAGGTGGATCTCTGTGAGTTCAAGGCCACCTTGGTATACAAAGTGAGTTCCAGGACAGCTGAGGCTCCAGGGAGATCTTGTCTCAAAAAGACACCCCCCTAAAAAAAATTCTGATTTTGATTAAATTCTAAGAGTTCTTTCTGCACACTTTGAAGACCAGCACAGGCTTTGGCATCATCCTGGAGGTCACTCTGGGTGGACTTCTTCAACTCAGTGACTCACTCCTCTTTTATGTACGTCTGCTGGGAGGAGGGGCCCTCCTAAAACTTTGCATTTCTTCTGGTTGTTCACATAAGACACATTTTTCATAAATTACAGAGGAATTCCTTAAGGAAAGAGAAATAGAGACTTTTTAGAAAGGAAACTAGTCATGTGATACAGAACTCAGTTTCAGTTTTAATGTGTTAGGAATCAGAAACCATATGGCTTGAACAGATCTCAAGACAGGCAGTTTGTGTAGCCACAGGTTCCTTAGTCACAGATCCAACCAGCTTTGGCTCGAAAGTATTTGGAAATAAAATTGCATGTGGTCTCACTACTGTTCTATACAGCCTTTACGTCACATTAGGCTCTAAAGGTAAGCTAGAGATGATCTGAAGTTGACAGGAGGACATGGTAGGCTCTACGCATTTTAGTGCCGGGGGGGGGCTTGAAAACTCTCCCTTTGAGCACTGTATGTACAAGCTGGAGACACCACTCACCCTGTCCCCGGTGACGCTGCCCTGGTCCTCTGTCCTTCTCTGCAAGAGACCACTCCCCACCTGCTCCTTAGCCTATTACAAGGGGAGACCTTCTTCCATGCCCACAACCTTTTATTTAGTCTGATGGCTGTGCAGCCTGACATTGGTAGACACTTTCCACTGTTACCTGGGGCTTTGGTAGGACACTGAGTCTTCACAGACACACAAAGAGACTCTCCAGGGCCTCTATTCCTGTCCTCTTTAGGAATGTAACTGTGTCCAGTTTAGGTCATTTCCAGCCAGGCCACTGTCCATATAAGCAAATGGATGTTGCTTGCTCTTCTGTATTAACTTTAGTGTTATTTGGGTGAAGGTGAATGAATGTTGGCCAAGGGATCTTGATTTATTTTTCTGGTGGTGGTAAGGATTGAACACATATTGGACCTTGCACATATTAACCATGTAGTCTACCACTGGGCTATGTGCCTCACTCAGTTTTTTTTCCCTTATTTGATGCATAAGCCAAGAGCTTCTCCCATAGGATATGGAACTGTTGAGACACAAGGCAGCTATGGATGGATAGAAAAATGGAAAAAGCAAGGATACCTCTTACAAAAATATTGAGCAGCCTAGGGAAGTTTAACTGGTGTGGTGGGGCCCCACACATGAAACAGGGAGGTGATGCTGGTGTTAGCTGGTGATATAGGTCTAGAGGAAAAAAAAAAATGAGAACAAGGGATGCTGGGAGATGTTGCCATTTCTAAAATGCCCTCAAGGAAGACTTGTTAAGACAGTGCCATTAGACTGCAGACCTGAAGGAGTGAAGGGAGAAGACACAGGAAGGACCAGTGGCCTGGTGGAGGGAGAGGGAGTGGAGACCAGGCTGAAGCTGCTGGCAGGTTAGCCTGCAGAGCCGCGGTGAGGGGGCTTGTGGGAGGCGAGCAGCGTGCAGCAGGATGGGTGCTTGGGTGGTGTAGGAATTCTGTGTGTTCTTCTGTGAAAAGAGTGACTCCTGTGAGGGGGCTGGGGAGGGTCAGCAAACTCCGATGTGGGTTGAGGCACTATCTGTCTGGCAGGAGGCTCCTGGGGACACACGATGGTGAACAGGGAACCAGGCTGGGCTGTTGTCAAAATTTCCAGCTCGAAGGTGCTAGCTCAGATCAGGCCTGAGTGGTGGGGTAGAAATAGTGGGATTGCAAGCATATTTGAGATGGAGGCTGCAGGTCAGTAGAAGATGAGGTGAGAGAGAAAGCCACATCTCTGATAAGACAGGGTTTCTAGGCTCAGTGTTGGGGTGCTTACTTTGCATGGAGGAAATCCTGGGTTCATTTCCCAATATTACCAAAAAAATAGCGGTTAAGAGCACCGACCGCTCTTACAGAGGACCCGGGTTCGATCCCCAGCACCCACATGGCGGCCGAGAACCGTCTGAAACTCCAATTCCAGGAGAACTCCAGTTCCAGGGGAATCCGAGACCCTCTTCTGACCTCCGTGGCATTGCACGACACGGGTGCACAAACTTGCATGCAGACAGTACATTCATACACATACAGAAATAAATAAAAATTAAAAAAACAAAAAAAAAGTAACAGGGTGCCAGTCTGAGCTGACAGGATTCCCCTAGCTAGCGAAAGGGGGAGACCTGTGGGGCAGACAGGGGGAAACCATGAATTCTGCTTTGGACGTGTGAATAGAGATGTCATCGAAAGATTTTGGTGGCAATCTTGAAAGTGTGACTGTCCCTGATGTTTGAGTGGCAGCTTAAAATTCTATCACCCATTTAGCTTGCTCTCTCTGAAGTATGTTTTAAGAAAAATAAATTATTCCACCGTGCTTGTGGTGGTGATTTTGAGAGTTGGCCTCAGGGCAGAATATGCAGTGGCTGTGTTTCACATTGACTCAAAGCCATGTCTGCATAATTAGCGGATGCCAGGACAGGAGGAGGACTGCGACTGGGCCAGGAGGGACTTTAGTCTGTCTTACAGCCCTGGCTGTCACTGTGCTGCCCAACCTCCCCTGCCCAGCAGAGTGTTATGCAATGAAGAGTTCAAGTTGACCACATGAACAGACCTGGCAAATGGAAATCATGTGTTCAGCAAAGTTCTACTTTGTGTGTTAAAGCTTGGCTTTTGTGCATGCATGTGTGCATTTTTTACTGTTGTGCTAGAAACTGAAACCACAGCCTGTGGCGTGTTAGGGCAAGTGCTAGACTACTGAGCCATGTCCCCAGCATTTTTTTTTTTTTTTGCCTTTAAATGTTATTCAGGCTGAGCATGGTGGTACATGCTTTTAATCCCAGCATATGGGAAGCAGAGGCAGGTGGATCTCTGTGAGTTCAAGGCCAACATGGTCTACATAGTGAGTTCCAGGACAGCTGGGGCTACAGGGAGACCCTGTCTCTCAAAAAATGTTATTCACATTATTTTTTCCCTATACTTAAAAAAATTCTTTTTTGTTTTTAAGTGTGTGCATGCATACATGCATTTGTGTGTGTGAGAGACTACGTACATGTATGGAGGTCAGAAGAGAACTTGTGGGAATGGGTTCTCTGCTTCCACTGTGAGTTCTGGGGATCAAAGTCAGGTAGTCAGGCTTCTGTGGCAAATGCTTCTGCTGCTGAGCCATTTTACTGGTCCATTTTATGCCTTTATCTTCATTTATTTCTACTTATTTGGGCTTTCTTTCTTTCTTTCTATGCCTTTATCTTCATTTATTTCTACTTATTTGGGCTTTCTTTCTTTCTTTCTTTCTTTCTTTCAATGAGACAGAGTCTTATGTTCCCTGGGCTGGCCTCCAACTTGCTGTATAGCTTAGCATGAGCTGAACTTTGATTCTTCCTGCCTCTACCATCCATATGCTAAGACTGTAGGCTTGAGTCACCATGTCTAGTTAAGCGGTGCTGGAGATCAAAGTTAGGCTTTCCTGCATTTGAGGTAAACACAGGCAAAAGAGCTGCATTTTTTTCTATTTATTTCTGAAAGTTCTGCTTTCTCTTTGGCTGTATATACTACAGTTGCTTTCAGAAGTGAAGTTAGACAGTAAGTACAAGAGAGAATTCCCATGAGTGTCAAGCAGCTAGTTTTGTGCTGCTGAGCTGGATGCTGCGCAGGCCGCCCCCCTTTGATCATCAGAACAGTTTTTGAAGTGGGAGATTTCCCTTTCCTTTTGTTGATGTGAGAGGTAGGCCTTGAGCCGGCTGAAGAGGAGGGTGAACTTGAAGTCCTTCCACCCAGCTTCTACCTCTGGAGTAGCTGAGATTCCAATATAAGCTATGTGCCTCTCCTAACCCATTTTAGGTGGTACTGGGGTTTGAACCCAGAGCCTCTGGTATGCTAGGCCTCTACTCACTTGAACTACATCTGAGGCACCTAGGTAGGAAATATAAGTTGACTTTGTGAATTTCCAAGGGCCTTGGCTATGGTCAGAGGATGTTTTCTCTTTAGGCAGTTTATTACATGTATAAGAATGGATTGCGTGCCATCCATTCTTTTTTTTTTGTCTTTTCAAGACAGCGTCTTCCTATAGCCCCAGCTGTCCTAGAACTCACTCTGTAGACCAGGCTGGCCTTGAACTCACAAAGATCCATCTGCCTCTGCCTCCCGAGTGCTGGGATTAAAGGCGTGTGCCACCACACCCGGCTGATAAGTGACTTTTATACCTTTGATTTTTATTGCAAGATGCTGTAGCAGATTTTGTGCGTGCGTGTGTGTGTGTGTGTGTGTGTGTGTGTGTGTGTGTGTGTGTGTGTGTGTGTGTGTGTGTGTGTGTGTGTGTGTGTGTGTGTATGTGTGTGTCGGGGGGTACTTTAAAAACAATTAGTAAAAAGACAAGCACAAGAGAGAGCCTCTTTCTCACATGGGACTATTGTAACAGAATACTACAGACTAGGTTGGCTTAGAAACAACAAACAGAGATGTGTTCCTCACAGCTCTGGAAGCTACAAGCTCAAGCTCAAGGCAAATTTGAGGCCTGGTGAGAGCCTATTGCCTGGTTCACAGAAGCTGCTTTCTAAATGCATCCTTGGACGGTGAAAGGAGATGAAGTATGGGTTAATTTTGTAAATCCCATCCATAAACTCCACCCTCACAACCTCCTGGCCTCCTAATACCTGCCAATCACATCACACCATGTACATTCAGGGCGGCACATTGAGCCTGTGGCTGTGAGCTTTGGCTGGACCTTTGACTGTGCCGATGGTCAGGTTCATAAAGAGAAAGTGGCTCCTGAGGAGGACATTAGGTAGAAGTCCTGTGTCCTGGGAGTCCCTGGAAGAAGTGGGGTTTGCAAGTGTAGCAGAGCATGGCAAATGGATAGTCTTGTCTTGATAGAAGATTGATTTCACATAAACCCAGCCCTGCCTTAATGTATGGTGGATGTATCTGCCCTTTTAAAATGAAGTGATAGAACTTTCAAACCTGTCATGGAGGAAGGAATTTTTTTGACTACCAGCTTTAAACTTCAGCATCTAACTGGAACTGAGGTTCATGCTTTTCTTAGCACAACATCTCCCAGGTGGTTGATTTGGTGGGAATAATGGCTTGAATGACTGGCACTGGGTGTCCAGCTGGCATGGGCTGGGGCACGGGCTGGTTAACAGGTCTGGCATTCCATTCATGACTTCATTGTCAAGTGAGATTTTCTCTGAGATCCTTAGTATTTCCTCAACTATAACATCATCCAAACTGTCATCTCTGCACATGAATAAGCAAGTCAGTTTAGCCCACTCCTGGTGTAGGAACCCCAGAATGTCACCCTCTTTGTACCGACGGATGGCCTTGGGGAGGAACAAAGGGAATTAAGTAGAGGAAGCAGACTCTTTGTTGCTTGCCCTATATAAATTGTTAATCCACTAGGGTGAGTAGGTGAATAAATGCTGTTTTTACAAGGCCTTTTGTGAAAATCTAAAGGTCAATGGAGCCTTTAAAAAGTCAGTTAAAATACATTTTGCAAATTCCCTTGAGAAATCAAGTTTCATTGCTCATGGGAGATGAAGGATTTAAGCACATGTGACCTACACATCCATGTTACTGTGCTTTTATTTTCTCGTAATACCAGAGTTAAAAGCACAGGCTGAATAATTCCTTGGCCTGTTTGTGGAATCTTACCTTTTAATGGTACTGCGAGTAGCCTACAGTCTTCAGTACTTTCTTATACACAACAGTAACGAGACACACACAGAGAAACAACAGGATCATGTGGCTTATTCCGAAGACTGAAGTGATGAAGAGTTTCTTGTCGCTGTGGTGGATGATGGCTCTAGGGCATCCTATCTGACTGCTTCCATATTCGGTACTCAGAACTCCTCTTTGGTTAGCTGTGTAAGATTTTCTAGACGTTTGCTCAGGGATCTGACTTTGGCTTTCATACGAATGATCAGCATTTGTGCTTTGCAAAGCCTTGAACTTTGTACCTGGCCAGAGAGCTCCAGAAGAACCCCCCCCCCGCCTCCCTGGTGCTAAGATTACGACATGCGCTGCCATGTCTGGCCTGTGGGTGCTGGGGATCTGAACTCAGATATTCATGCATACTGGGAAAGTATTTCACTAGCTGAGTATCTTCCCAGTCCCAGTTTTCAGTCAGTGTAAATGATGTTAAAATATTCATTGCTAGGCCTCATCCCGTATTGAGTGGCTATTGGCAGTGGATAGTTGCTGGGGAAGGGAGAATCATTTTTTATTGAGGACAGGGCAACTGTGGTGTTTCCCATGTTCCATTGTGTGGCCTCAAATATGTGCACATATGAATGGCACTAACTGGACATAGTGGGTTGTTGAGAAAAAGATACAAGAAATGGGAGAGGGATGTATTTCAAGGATATGAGGAGGCTGGAAGGGAGACATGGGGATCATATAGGACCTTATTTTGTTGTATATATATTTAAGCAAATATGCATTGCCACCATCTATCTCCAGAACTCTTGTCATTTTGTAAGACATAGACTGTACCATTGGGTATATCTCCTCTTTTTCACAGACCCTTAATTCCTAGCAACTACCAGTCCATTTTATGGTGTGTATGTTGCTGGAGATAGAAACAAGGGCCTTGTGCATGGTAGAAAAGCATTCTTGCCACTTTTGATGACTGCATTACTTACTTCGAATCAGTAGGATCATCCAGTGTTGATTCTTTTGTGACTGGTTTACTTACTGTCATGACCTCAAGCTTTAACTATATTGTAGTTGAGTGGTACTTCTTTGTATGGATATATTATAGTTTGCTTCATCTGTTTGGTACTTTTGTTTCTTCATATTTTACCTATTAGAAATAATCCTGCCATGTTTTGCCTTCTTTGGGTTTTTCTGGGCATGTGCCCTTGGTTATAATTGCTAAATGATATGGTAATTCTATTTTAAGTTTTTGAGAAAATGTGGTACAGTTTTCCACAGCAGCTGGTACTGTGGTTCTTAAGCATCAGCCAACAATCTTGAGTGAAGACTGTTAATATCTAATTTGGTGAGGCTCGGGTTGAAAACCCATGAAAATGACTCTAAGTAAGCATGCCATAACCTAAGTCACTTCTAGTGAGAGTCACTTCTGCAGGGTGCATGTGAATAGAAAAGAAAATGATTTTCTTGATGGCTCAGCAGCCATATGAGGGGCTTTCTGAAAAGAATCCTTCCTACAGAGCAAGTTGGTTGCTGCCTGAACAGGTCTGTGCTTGAGAGTGGAGGCCACTTGGGAGGAAACCTATCTTAGCCACTTTCTAGGGATCAATGTCCAGTGTTGAAATAGGAAGGGGACAGGCAAAGCCACTTCATGGCCAAAATCTGACCTTCTGGCGTGAAGAAGGAGAGGCCGGCAGGAGCCTCTTACGGAGTCAACTTCTGTGGGAACAAGACTCCAGGGAAATGAAGCCCTTGTGGCTATGGGCTTGAGCTTGACAGCTGCCAGGCTTGTTCAAGCACTGACAGTAGCTTCCACCAGAGAGAAGGGCCCCTGGGAACACAAAAGAATGTGCTCTGCTTTTTCGTCTGGTTTGTGGTCAGCTGTCAATTAATAGAACTGCACTGTGGGTTAGAAAACCAGGCCACAAAGGGTCTTTCAGGAAATGTTGATAGTGTGGAATTATTCTGCCCTTCATTGTGCTGGCTAGAAAAGGGAACAATAGCTTGTTCATAACAAATTGTTTAGGAGGGGAAAAATGTCACAAGTGACATTACCGGGTAAGAAAATAACAAAGTGGATGTGATGAACTTGTGATAAAAATAAATGGAGACCTTTAAAAAGCCCAGAATGGAGTTTAGTTTTGTGATTTAGTTTTGTGTTTGTGTTCTTTGTGCTAGGTTTCTTTTCTTTTACGGTGCTGGGAATCAAACCAAGGCCTCATACATACTAGGCAAGTGCTCTACCATTTAACTCTACTCCTAAACAACCCCCCACCCCCTTCCCCTGGCTTGAAAGTGATATCTTCTAGTATAGTCCTGAAGTCTTCCTAGTTCTCTCTCTCTTTCTCTCTCTCTCTCTCTCTCTCTCTCTCTCTCTCTCTCTCTCTCTCTCTCTTTCTCAGGTGCCATCCCTCTTGTGTTTGGAGGAAGAGTCTTTTGTTGGTTCTGAGACTCTGGTCCATTAGGCTGGGTTTACTGGCCAGTGAGCCCCAGGCATCTACCTCTTCCCCATCTCTCCAGTGCTGGGATTATAAGTACAAACCCAGCTTCATTTTTAAATAAAACCTGGGTTCTGAGGATCAAATACAGGTACTCATGCTTCTGCAGTAAGCACTTTATCAACTGAACCATCACCCCAACCCGCATTTCTGTTTTTGTAAATAAAGTTTTCTAGGAACACAACCATGCCCATTTTGCCACATACTATATTTCTGCTACAATGATAGATTTGAGTAATCACTACCGCGACAGACCACAAAGCCTAAAACAAATCCATTAACTCTTATATGAGAAGTAAATTGACCTGTGGCATTCCAGAATGTTGCTGTTCAAATGCAGCACTGAACAACACAAGAAACCTGGGGGATTCTTCACCAAAGGCCGCAGAGAAACTTCAGGGATTGGCCACTAGGAAGTATATATGCAGTTCTGTTTCTGCACAAATAAGGCGGTTTTCTCTTCCTTCTTATATTAGTCAGTTTTCTATTGCTGTAATAAACACCATGACCCAGACAACTTATAGAAGAAGAGTTTATTTGGCTTACGGTTCCAGGGGGATAAGAGTTTGTCAAGACAGGGGGACATGGTGGCAGAGGTGGCTTGAACAGAAAGCCGAGTGCTTACGTCTGCAAAGAGGCATTGGAATCAGAGAGAAAAACTTGAAATGGGCTGTGGCTCTGAACTCACCAAGCTCTCTCCCAGTGATGGGCTTCCTGCAGCAAGGCCGCACCTCCTAAAGGTTCTGTGACTCTCCTAAACAGCACCGTCCCCTGGAACCAAGTGGTCAATTCAAATACTTGGAGCCTACGGGGCATTCTCAGTCACACCACACACCGCTTCTTGGAGAAAGAGGGATCTGTTAACCTCATCACTTTCTCAGCAAGGATTACAGCCCCCCCCCCCCCCCCCCCTCCCATAGGCTATGAGAAGCCTTGACTCAGAATAGATTTCCATCTGTAAGGACGCTGACGAGATCTTACTATGCTGTAGCAAAAGCCGTCAGACTTGGTAAGTCTCCCTTATTTATTATCCTCGAATAGACCATATAGATTTGCAGCCCAGCCCTGCTGTGGACTGGCTCATTTTGTGACTATTATTAATGAGCAAGAGACTGTTTCATGGATATTGGTTCCTTGGGCCTTACTAGCTAGTGTTATATCACATAGTGGGGCTGGGATATTTATTACATGCTTCTCCCACCTTAGAAAAATAAAAGCTCTAATGTCCAAAGTGTTAGGCCTTTGTAGGGACATTTTATGGCTGCCCATTGGAAATCATAGCTAGTTAAGCTGACAGTGTAGGGACATTTTATGGCTACCCATTGGAAATCACAGCTAGTTAAGCTGACAGTGATAGTAAACGTCCATCATGCAGAGAACCCTGGAGGAATTTTTAGAAGACAGATGATCTGAGTGGGCTGGTCTGACTTCTGACTCCTCTTCCCAACTGTGGCTACTTTGCATGCCCAGTGGGTCCTCTTCTCTCCACAGCACTCTTGCAGTAGGTAGTAAGAACCATGATTCTATGTGTTCCGATGTTACCAGATTGAAGTGTCACCCACCTCATCTGTGTGCTAGGAGGCCTTACTGATGTTGAAGTTTGCCTGCTTCATGGAAGTAGGACATTGTCTTAGTGTATTTATCTTAGTTCTAGAGGCTACGAAGTCTAAGGTCAAAGTGGTGTGGGGGAAGATTCCATGTCTGCCAGGGGCTTGCAGTCTGGTCCATAGTAGCTTCTTGTGTCATCCCATAGGAAAGGGGAGAGCAGTCTCTTCTGAGCCAGCCATGTGTGTGTGTGTGTGTGTGTGTGTGTGTGTGTGTGTGTGTGTGTACTTCACATGTATGTGCAGGCGGGTCCTCATGTGACTATGGAGGCCAAAAGTCAACCTCGGGGGTTGTTCCTCAATACCCATCTACTTGTATTTTGAGACAGGGTCTCCTGCTGGCCAGTGAGCTCCAGAAGTCTACATACCTCAGCCTCCCTGGCGCTGGGACTGCAAGCACATCTTACCATATCCAGCCTTTCATGAGGATGCTGGAGATTGAATTTGGGTCCTCAAGCTTGGGTGTCTTACCCACTGAGCCTCCCCTCCAGCCCCTCCCCTTAAAATAATAAAGGTGCTAATATAATTCATACGGACCCAACTCAAGGACTCCTCTCCTAATGTCATCGTTTTCTGGGATGGAGTTTCATCAGATAAATTTTGGGGATCTACAAACAATCCAGAGCTGAGTAGACATCTGAGGGGCACCCGGGTTCCATGAATTTCCTGGCTGTGTTTACTGACAGGCCTGAAGGCAGCGACACCCAATGGCAGGACTTATTAGTCAAGTGTTGGTTTCCAAATTACATCTGTCATTAAACAGAACCAGGGCTCCTTGGAGAAACAGCTGGATCAGGGCCAAAGCTGGGGGGAAGCTCAGCATGAGCCTGAGATATCATTCAGTGTCATCAATGAGCTACGCTCAAGGGATGGCCAGGGCCTGTCTACGGGCACAGGAGCCAGCTGCAAAGGCGTTTGAGCCGACCAAATCTGCCACTTGTTGTAGAATCAAAACAGACGGAGGAGTAAGAGATTAGGAGTCATCGACTAATATGAAATCACAAGTCCATGACACTGTGGGCGACAAATGAAGGAGGAAGTTCTGGGGGGGTGGGTGGATGTCAAGAGAAATGTAGAACTAAGGATGGGACTGTTTAAAAAGTATTTTATTGATCTGAGGAGTTCACACACTGTCTTTTGATCATATTCGGACCCCGTCCTCCTTGAACCCTTCTTCCCTCTCTCTCCACATTACTACCTCCCCGACTTCATGTCCTCTTCTATTATTTGTCTTTTTAAAGGGCTGTCAAGTCTAATCTGTGTTTCCAACATGCTCTTGGGTGTGGGTCTATTCTTTGCAGTCTGGTCAACATACCAGGTGTTACAGCAGTAAGGATAACTGACTCTCCTTCCCATAGCACCTATCAGTTGCCAATACACCCTCAGCTAGGGCTGGGACTTTGAAATAATCTGTCAGTCATCACTGTTATTATTAATTCAGGCAAAAAATGTAAAGAATGGCAAAATTAGTAGACAGTTTTTTAGGAGGAATAACATATTTACATAGTCCAAAGTATTTCACCTCAAAATACGTATTAAATGTAATACAAAGGAAAGCAGAGAATTCAGACAGACTCAGGTGATCCGTGTTAATATGATACAATTGCCCGCAACATTTTAACACTGGGACAGGAAAATTGCAGTATCACTTCTAAAATGGCTCCTTCAAAACAAAGTATAAACAGAATCACTTTTTCGAGTCTTAAGAAATATTCTGTGAAATGATATATCGTGACTTTGTAAGTTGGCAAGGTTATAAAAGTCAGGGAAAGACCAAGGGAATACTCCCAAATTGAAGAAGACTAAAAAAAAATGCTACAGGTAAACACAAGTGACCTTGGACCGGCATTACCCTTTTCTTTATCAGAAAGTTGTTTGATGAAGTTAGAGTGGAAACAGCACTCATTTGTGGAGGTCAATTTCCTGATTTTAGTGGATGCCTGTAGTTAGGGAGAAGTTCTTACATACAGAGGGCTGATGGGGCTCAGGTTTGCTGCATCCCAGCCCGTGGTCCCAGCCAGGGTAGGGGGCTGTTTGATTTTGCAACAAAGTGGGATCCAGTGGATACCTATTATGTTTATAGAAGTAAAAGATGGTGCCAGGGGTCAGCTGGGATTACAGGAGTGGGAGGAAGAGGAGAACGAATTCGCACTGATGTCTTCAGAAAAGAAGCCCATTCCAGTAGGGATGAGGAGTCTAAAGAACGGATGGGATACAGTTAGCTTAGGCTGAAGGAACCTCAGGCTGCAGAACGGAGTCAGAGAGTTGAGGTTTGAGAAGAGGCTGGGTAAGATGTTGGTAGGTCTGAATGTGGAAGTGGGCACTGAATTTGAGTGGGCTTGAATGGCAGATGTGTTGACCCATGTAAGTTGTCCTGTGTGATCTGCCAGTCCCATCCTGGTAAACAGGAACTCCATCTTTGGACAGTTTGGAACTGTCTAGAGATGTTCTGAGGTCAAGAGGAGAGGATGTACCAGGGCCTTCAGAAGGAACATGACAGTGCATTCTGGAGTGTGGTTTAAATCACACTGTGGCCCATTTCATTTGCTTTTTGAGTTTGAGATTCATTTTTGTTAAATAAAGCTCATGAGAATCTCACTGACTCAAGGTGTAGGTCCATGACATAAATGCTACTGTCCCATCTTTGGTTATGAAGCTGGTTTTCAGCGTCATTCGTGACTGCTGCTCTGGTCCCTTGAATATGTCAAAACAAATGAAAAGCCACAGGAGGAGCCTGGAGTTAAATTATACATCCGTTTGTGTTTCCTGTGAACTTGATTCACTTAAAATCTGAGAGGGGAGCACATGCTTAGATACTGTGGTTTACAGAGAATATACATTTTCTGCTCTAGAGGAAACAGTCCCTGTTGAGACCATGAATAAGCAAATCTTAATGGGCAGCATGGGAACACTCTAATGCAGGCTGATTAAGGGCTGAAGAAATGGTGAAGAAGGAATTTCCCTGACTGTGTGGTATGGGAGGAAGCCCTTGAGTCAGAACTGTGTGTGTCTTCCAAGAACGGCAAAGAATGAAATGCACAAAGCTTCAGTAAAAACTGGCTTTGAAAGAAAGGAAAAAAAAAAAAAAAGAACAGCAAAGGAGGTAGGAGTCTGAGCATGTTCTGGAGCCCAGTGTAGGTATAAAAGTTGGAGATGGAGGGGCTGGAGAGATACCCTAGCGGTTAAGAGCACCGACTGTTCTTGCAGAGGGCCCGGGTTCGATCTCCAGCACCCACATGGCGGCTGAGAACCGTCTGTAACTCCAATTCCAGGAGAACTCCAGTTCCAGGGGAATCCAAGACCCTCTTCTGACCTTTGAAAAAAAATCCGAGTCTGGAGAAGAGTGCAAAGAATGGTACAGAGTCACTAGTGTTAATGTTCTGCCACATTTACAGTGATGCTCCACGCGAGCATGCTTCCACCTGGATTCTGAGAGGAAGGGAATCCTACACAACCACAGCACTGCCATATCTAAGAGCTTTACTATTAACTCAGTAAGAACATCCAATGCCAAGTTCATATCAAAAGATGTCTTATTGAGCTGAGGAGACAGTTTAGTCCATAATGTTCTTGCCATAAAAGCACGAGGACCTAATTTATTTAAATCCCCAAATCCCACATAAAAAAAAATCAGATATGGAGTATACGCTTGTAATCTCAGTGCTAGAAGGAAGAGACAGGAAGATTCCTGGGGTTCACTGGCCAGGTACCTAGCCTACTTAGTGTATTTCAGATCCCAGTGAGAGACTCTATTCTCTGAAACAAGATGGGGGCTGGAGAGATTGCTCAGTGGTTAAAGCACTTGCCATGCAAATGTAAGAACTGGAATTCGGATCCCTGAAACCCATGTAAATGCCCAGAGGGTATGTGGGGCCACCTGTAATTCTCAACTCAGAAGAAGACACAAAGGATCCACAAAGCAAGCTGGTCAGTGAGACTAGCCATATTGGGGAGCTCAGGGTTTGATTGAGAGACCCTGCCTCATGGAATAAGGTGGAAGAGGAATGGAGGATGATTCCTAACGTCAACCTACATTGCATGCACACACACACACACACACACACACACACACAGAAGGAGAAAAAAAGAAAGAAAACAAGGTGGACAATTGTAGAAGACTAATACCTGAGGTTTGCCTTTGGCCTCCATATGAATGCACAAACACACGCAACCCTACACACACAAATACTTGTACATAAGTATCTTATTGCTGTGTGTTTTTTCTCCTTCTTAATCTAAGATCTGTTTGTCATTCTTGCGTTCAATTTGGTATCCTTGTCTCCTGGGACTTTTACAAGGTAGGAGGGTTTCTTTGCCCTCTTTTTTTTTTTTTTTTTTTCTGTGATGTTGAGAGTTCTGAGAACCAAATCCTGTGCTGCCCATCTCACTCCCTCATGATTAGACGCAATGAATATTTTGGCAAGACACCTCCTAAGATGAGGGTAGTTAAAGTATTATAGTATGACAGCTCGTGATATGGAGTTCTTCCCATGGTCACTTGGGAAGTGTGGTATCCATCTCCTCCATTACTTGAATGCTGACTTTAAACTTTGTTTAAGGAAATATCTGCTGGAGTGCTCCACTGTAAAGATACCTCAATGTCTATAAGCAGTCTGTGAGCTGATAATTTGAGACCTTTAAGATCTCAGTTAAAATCCCTGAGAGTTTCTTCACAGGCTTGGGAAAAAGAAGTCCTTAATTTCATTTGGAAAAACAAAAGATCCCGAATAGCCAAAGCAACCCTGAGTAAAAGAGTAATACAGGGGGGATCTCTATACCAGACTTCAAAGTATACTACAGGGCTATAGTCATAAAAACAGCTTGGTGCTGGCACAAAAACAGACCTGTTGACCAATGGAACAAAACTGAAGATCCAAACTTGAACACATACAATTTCAGCCACCTCATATTTGACAAAGGGGCCAAGAAGACACAAAGGAGAAAAGACAGCATCTTCAGCAAGTGGTACTGGCAAAACTGGATCACCACTTGTAGAAGAATGAAATTAAACACTTACCTCTCACCTTGTAGAAAAGTCAACTCCAGATGGATCGAAGACCTTAACGTGAAACCCAAAACTCTGAAGGCAATAGAAGAAAAAGTTGGCAACAGCCTACAAGACATAGGCACAGGAAAAGAGTTCCTAAATCAGACAGCAGCTGTGCAAGAAATAAGATCAACAATTGACAAATGGGACCTCATTAAACTTAAAAGCTTCTGTACATCAAAAGAAACAATCAAGGAAGTGAAGAGAAAACCCACAGAGTTGGAGGAAACCTTCACCTCTATGCAGCGGTAAAGAAAGATGACATCTTGAATTTTGCAGGTAAATGGATGGAGCTAGAAGATATCATAGTAAGTGAAGTAACATAGTCCCAGAAAAACAAACGGCGAATGGTAGGTATCCCTCATCTGTGGATGCTAGCGCCAATTACCTAATTGTATGGCAAACTGAGCAATGTTAATGTGATCTGAAAACAACTGTTCTTATATTGTGAATCTCTTAAAAAAATAATTAAAAAAAAAAGATCTTCTCACCCAATGATAGGATTTGGAGGTGGCAACATGATAGGTTTTAGGTTTAATCAGTTGTTTTCTTCTACAGGCTAGTGTCCATCAACTAAAGAAGAACATTCCCCCTCTCTACTCTTTTTTCCTTTTCACTGTAGGTTTTTTATTTTCTTTCTTTCTGAGTGTTGTTATTTCAGTATCTTACAAAATATAACATCTCCCGTAAGCAGCTTGGGCTGTCATTAAGAAACAAATACCGAGACTGGGTAGCAGTTCTCAGGATGAAGGTGGTAGCATGGTCAGGTTCTGGGGAGGGCCCTATTGCTGGCTCGCAGGTGGCTCCTTCCTTGCTGTAGTCTCATTTGTTAGAGGAAAGACGCTGCTCCATCCTTCCTATAAGGTCAGTAACCCATTGTGGAGGCTCTATCCTCGTGACTTCATCTAAATCTAATCACCTTCCAAAGACCCTGCTCCCAATGCTATTACTACACAGAGTGTTAAGACAACATGGTGGGGGGGGTGCTGGAGAGATGACTCCATGGTTAAGATCACTTGCTGCTCTTGCTGAGGACTGGAGTTTGGTTTTCAGCACCTACTTGGCAGCTCACAACTGCTTATAACTCCAGTTCCGGGATTTCTGACGCCCTCTTCTAGCCTGCTCAGGCATCAGGCACACATGTGGTACACATACATACATGCAAGCACTCATACATACACATAAGAAAAATCTTTAAAAAAAATACCCAACACATGGAATTTTCTTCTTTTGAAAAAATATACTTGCTAGTATTGTGTGTGTGTGTGTGTGTGTGTGTGTGTGTGTGTGTGTCCATGCATGCTTATGGAGGTCAGATGATCACTTTCAGGAGTTAGTTTTCTCCTTCCTGGGATCCAGGGGATTGAACTCACTTTTTAACCTACTGAGCCATCTTGCCTACCTGAACATAAATTATTGATGGACATAAATATTCTCTTTGTGTGTCATTATTTTTGAGCTTCAGACTCCCAGATTTGGTCAACACAATGAGAGCCCCTTCTTACTGTCTCCTTGTCTGATCCATTGTTCTCTGACATGTAGCATCATTTGTTCTTGACGACTCAGTAGGAGAGTCTCCAGGCTTCCTTCCAATCCTCTCTGGGTCAAACCTGGAATCTGCCATTCCTCCAATAGTTCAGGCCCTTTGTAACAAGGAATTGTATTTAGAAATGAAATCCAGTAGCTAAATGTGTTCCTTGCCATGAAAGTAACAGTAGCTTAGCTTACTTACTTAGAAATACTTATTATTTTAGATCATGACTATAATCTGGTATTTTAAACTTAGAGTCAAGATGAGTGTTCTTTTTCACCTTCTTTTATTCCCCTTCTCCCACAGCTATAAAACTGTTTCTCCTTAAATTGATAGAAAATTATGTGCTTAGGGTCTGGGGAGAAGCTCAATGCAATGATGAGTACCTGAGTTTGAATCCCTAGCACCTATGGAAAGTTTTGCATGGCCACTGTGCCATGACTCCAAAGTTGAGGGCAGGAGGGGGAGGTTGGGGGCGGTGGTGCAAAAGAGAATCCCTGGGGCTTACTGACTGCTGATATAACTCCAGGTTTTGACAGACTCTTTCTCAAGGGAATCACATGGAGGGTGGTAGAGCAGGTACCCCACACCCTCCCCCTGGCTTCTGTAGCCATGTGCATTTGCAGATACACCATACATGCATATACACATGCATATAAAACTACATGATTATTTGCTTTAAGCAGTAGTTTATACAAAATATTTCAGATTTACTGCTACCGTTAATAGGAATGTCAACAACAAACTAAGTGAAGTTCAAGTTGCTGTGCAGTTTTTATTACACAACTGAGAATATGTCCTATAGAGTTGGGCAGAGTGCACATGTTCAAAAATGACTTGAATGAAGTTTCTGTTGTGAAGTGTGCAGGAGCCTCTCCCGGGCAGTTACAGTGTGGTCCTGCTAAGGGAAGGGGAGCACAGTGACCACCTGCAGTCACTCTGGGGAACTGACCCCTTGGTGCAGAGGTCACTTGGTTACTTTCATAACCCAACCTGAGAGGTATTTCCAACCCAGGTCCTTGCTTTCCCATCTGCCCAAAGACTGCTGGTCTCTGGACAGGAATTTCAGGCTGATGGCTGATGGCCGATCTTCAGCCTACACCCAGTCACAATTCACTTCACAGCTGGTGACCTGATAGACTGTGGTCCAGCCCACTAGCCACTGACACTCGAAATACAGGCCTGCTTTGGCCTGTATGCCCGCAGAAATAATGGCTGGGAATTCTGTGTAATGATGGAAATGGAGAATTTGGTTTCTTACCCGTTGCAACTCACTTTTTTTTTTTTTTTTTATGTGTATGAATGTACTGTCTGCATGTAGGCTTGTGCACCCATGTCGTGCAATGCCGCGGAGGTCAGAAGAGGGTGTCAGGTTCCCCTGGAACTGGAGTTCTCCTGGAATAGGAGTTTCAGACGGTTCTCGGCCACCATGTGGGTGCTGGGGATCGAACCCGGGTTCTCTGTAAGAGCGGTCGGCGCTCTTAACCGCTAGGCCATCTCTCCAGCCTGCAACTCACTTTTATAAACAAAATGACATCAGCTCTCAGAGCCAATCACAGACCCCTTTTCATACCACTGTATACTGCTGTTCTGCCTAGCATCATGTGCCTGGGCCACGTTGCTTGCTCCCTCTTGGGGACAGGGTCAGAGGAGCCCCATGAGACTCCGACACATGGTGTCCTGGGTGGGGAGTGCTAGCTGAGAACTAGCCCCTAATTCAAACTGGATCTTCCCACACAAGTGGAGTCCAATTTACCTGTTTCTATTTGTATTTAGAGTTTCATTTCATTTATCTTTTTCAATCTATTATTTTGGGGCATGTGAAACATTTACATTGCCTAAATGTCACAACTGCACCAAACATAGGCCCTGAGATACACCCTCCCTCCCTACTCCTCCTGCCTTTCCTGGGATTGTTTTCTTTCTGATTTTCTTGTAAAAACAAATAAATACCTATTCTAGCTCTTTCAGCTTGAATACTTACTGAATACCCAGGATTGCCTGGACCCTGGAAAAAGAAATCAGTCAGACACATTCCTTAGGGTCTTCCTTCTAGTTGAGGAGGCCACTGAGTACCTTGCTTGATTTCCTTCTGAGTGTGAACAGAGGTTCCTGCCAATGGACAGACCCAAGTTAAGAAGACTATGACCAGTGTGGAGAGGAGCCAAGGGAGGTTTCTTGGAGGACTGAATTTTTTCAGACCCAAAAGGGGAGGATGGGATTCCAAGCTAAGAAAGCGAGAGGTTGCAGGGACGAGCAGAAAATGGCCCTTTTGAGAGGTACACATGGTTCGGAGCAGTCAGAGCACGGGCTTGAAGCCAAGATTGAACAACTAACAAGGGACCCAGGTTTTGCTCCAGTGTCCAACTCATAGAATGCACTCAGGAACTCACTGCATGCTCTGATGCTGAATGTTGTCAACTTGACAGGCTCTGGAGTCACTTAGGAGATAGACCCCCTGGGCATGTTTGTGACAGTTTCTAGACTGAGTTAGTTGAGCTGAGAGGACTCCCGGAATGTGGGTGGCACTGCTCTATGGACCGAGGTCCTGGCCTGAATAAAAAGGAGACAGCAACTGAGCACCGGCATTCACTGCTCTCCACTTCTGAGTGCAGACGCAATGGACCATCGCCTCCGCCCCGCTGCTCCCTCCACCCTCAGCTGTGGGAAAAAGAAGCCTTTCCTTAAATTGCTTTTGTCAAGTACTTTGTCACATCAACAAGGAAAGTAACTAGTACAGGAGTTGATTGAATGACTGCTGATTTGTGAGGCAGAGATGTCTTGCATTAGGTTTTTTTTTTCTAGTGGCAAAATTTATTTTTCTGTATGTGTATGAATGTACTGTCTGCATGTCGGTTTGTGCACCCGTGTCGTGCAATGCCGCGGAGGTCAGAAGAGGGTCTCGGATTCCCCTGGAGCTGGAGTTCTCCTGGAATTGGAGTTACAGACGGTTGGCTGCCACGTGGGTGCTGGGGATTGAACGTGGGTCCTCTGCAAGAGCAGTCGGTGTTCTTAACCACCAGGGTATCTCTCCAGCCCCCTGCCACTAGAAATAAAGGAGTTGGCATTCCCAGTGTATTTATCAGGTGGGCAAAATGAATTGTCCCTCTACCAGTGGCCACCATACTACCAAAGTAGCCATAATGAAGAGAGATCACCTGGGTCTAGATTTGTGAACAGAAAAAAAAAAACAACCCTATCTCAAATTGTTTGTCACAATGCTTTTGCCTCTTCATTTGCATGTTGCAATCTAGCTTTAGGCATAAATGACATTTTTAAATGCACAGTCTCCTTGGATCTTTGGGCTCTTGAAATATTTCCCCATCAGCTAAAGAGAAGCAGACAAGGCCAGCACTCAGCAGCCCTCCGGTGGGTTGTGTTCCGTGTGGAATCACTTCCTCGGGAAGTCCTGTTTGTGTGTGTGCAGGGTCCTGTGCGTTCATTGATAATCTGCTGGATGGAAGAGCAGACACTGGATGATTCTCGTCTGAAGGGCAGGAGTTCCTGGAGGAAGCCGGAGCTGCATTTGAGGCCCTGGCAGTGCTCAGGGCTCTGCGCACGATGCCACATTCAAATTTCTTGGAGGCTTTGTTGTCTTCTCCCCTCCTTTGCATGTAGGTTAAATTTGACCTTGTTTTATTTTAAGTTACTCAATAACTTGAGAGCATTAGGGAATTATTTTCTGAAATACACTAGTGTCTCAATAAAGCAATTTAATCTGATTCTTATGACCTACATCAGCTAATGGTTTATGGGAAATCCGTTTTCATTTAAATCTGTATTTGATGTTTAACTCCTATTAAGGCTGCAACTCTGGGAAAGCTGTCCGTGGCCTCTGCATTAGTTACTTTTCTCGTTGCTGTGACAAACGTACCTGACAAAACCAACTTAAGGAAGAAGCATTTGCCTTGGCTCACAGTTTGAGGGCAGACATTCCCACCAGAGGGGGGAGAGGGGGGAGGGGGAGGCAGCTGGCCACGTGTGTCCACACTCAGGAAGCAGAGTGAAGACTGCCCGGTGTAGGCCCCTTTACCTTTTGCTATGATATGTGCCTTGAGTCATGCAGACATAGATGTGCCCTGTGGCCACAGGGACTCATGACATGGCAGCAGACTGACATAGTTACTACACGACCTCTGTGGGCATCGAAGGTCATGCTGTGGTGTGCCAAGTGGCCAGATGCATTTTCACCAAATTACTACTTGGTGATTGAAAACACATTCTTTGTATCTGACCAGGCCTATAATTGGGTCTAAATACATAGAATGACTCCTAAAATCCTATCGACTTTATGTACTAATCTAAATAGACCCACAGTCCTTCCCTTCCTTCCTTTCTCACTCCTTCCCTCTCTCTTCCTTCCTTCTTTCTTTTCCACACACTCATGCACACACAAAATAAGTAAATAATGTAATACAACATTATTTATACTCTAAACTTTAATATAATTTTTAAAAATGTCCTGGACATAAGTTATTTATTATCTGATGATGAGATATTAAACCTTACCATTTAATAAGTTTTCTAACCTTGAACTTGACTTTGACCTGCCCTCACCTCCCAAGTGGCTGGATGCCAGGGTGCACCATCACATTGGACCTAAAAAAGCTTGATTTGTGAATAAAGTTTTGGTTTTTTTTGCAAGTAAAGCTTTTGAATAAAACAAATCATTGTTTTCTGCCTGAGAGAGAAATTGTATGTTTTATTTTTGCTTTGAGTACTTGGTTGGTAGTAGAGGGTTAGCACTGTGCCTCAATACATAACGCTTTCTTTTATCTCAAGCTTAAATGTCTTGTATGTGGTCTTGGATATAAAAATCTGAATGGATCTGAGGAATGTGGCTCAGTGATTGAACACTTTCATAGTATGTGTAAGGCCCTGAGTGTAAGCCCTAGCAACACACACACACACACACACACACACACACACACACACAGAGGCACAGAGTGACTGACTGATCATATCCTTGTACTTAATTTTCTGTCTCCCAGAAAGTTGAGTATTATTACTACCAAGATAAGAGAATGAGTGAATGCCAGGCGTACGTGTTCACCTGGCTGTCACTTAACCAACAAATGTCAGCTCTGCATAACTCTGTGTCATCTCCCATGCTGGCAAGTTTCATTCATGTGTACAGATGAGTCTGTTGAGAGATGACAGCTCTCAAGCTAAACACCCAACAAAGGGGAACGTGATGAATCCCAGTGTTTCTCCTCATTCCTGCTATAATCACTGCCCACTGTGTAGACATAAGGGAATTTGTGAGACCAGAAATGGCTCTGATTAGAGACAGTTGTCATCTGGCAATCTAAGGATGTCTTGAGCAGCTCCAGGTGACACCGGGAGCCTTGCAGGAATTTGCTTTTGCGTGCTTTTCTTTTTTTTTTTTTTTTTTTAATTAGTTTTTATTGATGCTTGTGCATTTCATACATTTTTTCCAATTCAGTTCAGGCTTATTTCCCTCCCCCCCCCACCCCCACCCCATCCCAGATCATGCATTCTGCCATAACTGTCCTGCCATCTTTCTCTCAGTTTTTTTTTTTTTTTCATTTTTTAGCTATAAGTGATAATCCATGAGTACAAGCATCCTTCATGCAAAACCTATTGCAGGCTTTGTGCCCAAACACCTACAGCCCCACCATCCAGTGGGGGGTGACAGGTGTTTTGTTCAATCAAGTTGATCAAATGAGTGTCCAGACACATTGCTGTAGTTTCACCATTTCACCCCAATCGCAGCCCTTACATTTACCACCCCCCTCTTCCGCAGGTTGTTCCCTAGGCTTAGAAAAGGGGCACAGGTGGATGAGAGGTAAAACAGTCCACTCTCTCTGGAGTGTTGACTTGGACTCTGGTCAATTCTGGCTGTTCCTTCATGGGCTGACAGTTTGTCCAGGAATAACCTTTCGATCCTACTAATGAAGAACAAGCAATTAGATATATAGGTATTTAAGAGCACTAATAGTTATGGTAGGTTACTTTAGCATAGAACATGTTTGGATATGTTTATCCATGAATTACAAGTTTTCCCCCTGTTAAATATGACAGGGTCTTACTGTGGCTTATAACATCTCCTAACCTGTAGAGGATGTAAGCTTGTGGCATCAGCCATGGGGTTTTTTCTCCAGGGGAGAGCCAATAGCCAATTAGATTTGGGATATACAGGCACATGGCTGCCTCTGCTGCACAGTATTCCAGGCAGGTGAGGTGTAGCTGGTGCTGACAGTGGAGTCTTGCTTGACTCAGGGAACCCATATTTGCTTTATTGGTTTAGTGGCCTTTGGTAAACACTCTCTGGCATTCCAGAGGCCATCTGTACACTTGCATGTGTGGTCTCAATACATCCCTCCCCATGTTAACGTCAGGTCTTCGGCAGCAGGGTCTTATTGCCTCTCCTCCTGTAGGTATCCCACTTAGAGGCAAGGAGCCCTTACCTTTTGTGGGGCCTTGGATCCCCTGGCCAACATCCACCTGGTAGAACAATCCATTGCTGATGTCAGAGCTCCTGTATTAATATATTTTGCCTGAGTGCATAGCCCTAGGACTTTAGTATTATATTTGGTTCTGAACAGACAGTAATCCCTTCCACAGTTCCATGTTACGTAGTCAATTAAAGAAAGCAGTTTTACCGGTTTTATAAGAGATTACTCTACAATAGTTGTCTCCAATTACCGTTGGGAGCGACCTCATCATTGTCATATTTCTCCTTGTTCTCATGGGTGGGAAGGCAAGGAAGTCTCTCATATCAGAACCTTTGTGGCACCTAGAAGGTAAGTTTCATTAGGACTCATATAAACTAGTTGTTACAATGTAGGATCCACAGAGGGTCTGATGTTTATGGCAATCTGAGGCTTTTCTTCCTTTGAATGTTCAGACGGGTCAGCCTTTCCGTTGCCACTTTTTGGTACATCTACTCAATGCAAACCTGTATCTTTTCTTTCTCAGCCGTTAAGTTGGTGACGTTTTGTCCTGTTGGAACAAACAAATCTTTTCCCTAGTTAGTTTTAAGATTTGAATGCAAGGTGTTGTGATGAAAAGGTTTCATGTCTTTCTGTATCCCCCCCCCTTTTTTTAGCGTTATGAGTCTCCAGAAGACAGTTGTATTATACATGACTATAGGGTGAGTCAAGGCAACAGATTTCATCAAATTCACCCATGTTGTTTTGGGTGACTATATATGATTAACTTGGGAAGCAAACTTAATTTTTACGTTAAATCATCTTAAAGAGAATGCTACAAGGTGATACTGTACAACAGAGAAATTATAGAGAACATTTGTATGTGTCAATCCCAAAGTTCTTGGTCTACAGATTTTATGTAAAGCAAATGTGGGCAACAGCGAATTATATCTCCATTTAATTCAGATGCATTACCATTTTTATCAGATTCTGTAAACCAATGTTGTTTAATTTTCAAAGATGGGACAGAAGCAGCACCTTTGGGGTTTAATCTCTACAGATTTAATATATCCATGATTCATAGTCAGTTGGTAAATTGCTCGCTTTGCAAGTAGAAGGACTTGAGTTTGATCCCCCAAACCCACATGAAAGATCAAGCGCACAAGTACATATATACTTATAATCTGGAGGCAGAAACAGGCCTGTCTATCCAGACCAGATAGCCTAGCGGGTGAAAGGCCTGTCTCTAAAAACAAGATAGATAGTGCCTGAGGAATACACTTGAGGTTGACCTCTGACCTTATGTGCACATGTACACAGACATGAACCTACATGAACACCTATGTACATAAATACACACATACACACAGAAACAGTACTTCTATTAGCTATCCCAATGAGAAGCTTGGAGATCTTCTACCATTAAGAAAAGCTTGCCAGGTGTGGTAGTGCACACCTTTAATACCAGCATTCAGGAGGCAGAGAGGCAGGTGGATCTCTGTGAGTTCCAGGACAGCTGGGGCTACAGGGAGACCCTATCTCAAAAAGAAAAGAAAAGAAAAGAAGGAAGGAAGGAAGGAAGGAAGGAAGGAAGGAAGGAAGGAAGGAAGGAAGAAGGAAGGAAGGAAGGAAGAAGGAAGGAAAGAAAAAGAAATGCTCACTGATCCTTGTTAACCATGGTAAGGAATACTTTTTTTCAGGACCTTGGTCACAGGTTTTACAATGAGGGCAAGAGATTGGGGTTAGCTCAGAATACAGTGTGGGCCCGTGGGACCAAGAGCCAGACATCAGGGTGGGGCCACACTAGAGGAACTGCTGAGAGGAGACAGTGAGCAGTAAGCTTACTAGACAGGCCCCTTGCTGAAGGCAAGTCATGGGGACCAGACATCACCCAGGGGCAGGACCCCATCAAATATCAAGGACGATCAGGCATCCAGGCAGGAATTCTTTTTCTTTTGGTGTTTGTTTCTTCATGTTTCTTAAAGCACGTATTAATTATGCACACTAATAGGTTTTATTATGACATCAAAATACAGTATTATATAGGTATGAAAATGTCACCATGAGCCGGGCATGGTGGCGCACGCCTTTAATCCTAGCACTTGGGAGGCAGAGGCAGGTGAATCTTTGTGAGTTCAAGGCCAGCCTGGTCTACAGAGCGAGTTCCAGGACAGCTGGGGCTACAGGGAGACCCTGTCTCGAAAAGACTGAAAAAAAAGAAAAGAAAATGTCACCATGAGGGTGGCAGGTGTTTTCGCTGAGTCATTTGTGTTTTATAACAAAGTGTTCAGTTGGGCCTGGGGAAAAAATTAGAAACCAGGCTCAAGTTTGGCCAAGCAGATAATCTTTGTCAGCCTATATTCTTCGTCCTCTGATCTGTACTTCCACCCCATTTGCAAGTCTTCCTGGTTTGTCCTTCCTCTTCCCCTCTGTCCCCGTGCTTTCACTGCAGCCTTGCCCAGCGCATACTCACCCCACCCCTGCTGATTCAGGTTCTGGAGGAGGAGCTTTAACAAGGCATGCACAGGGGCTGGAGAGATAGCCTAGCGGTTAAGAGCCCCAACTGCTCTTGCAGAGGACCTGGGTTCAATCCCCAGCATCCACATGGTGGCTAAGAACCGTCTGTAACTCCAATTCCAGGAGAACTCCAGTTCCAGGGGAATCCGAGACCCTCTTCTGACCTCTACGGCATTGCATGACATGGGTGCACAGACCTACATGCAGACAATACATTCATACACATACAAAAGTAAATAAAATTAAAATAAATAATAATAAATAAAACACATGTAAGNATCCCCAGCATCCACATGGTGGCTAAGAACCGTCTGTAACTCCAATTCCAGGAGAACTCCAGTTCCAGGGGAATCCGACACCCTCTTCTGACCTCCGCAGCATTGCACGACAGGGGTGCACAAACCTACATGCAGACAGTACATTCATACACATACAGAAATAAAATTAAAAAAAGAAGGCATGCACAATGAAGTATTATTCCACTGTGAAAAATGAAAAATTTGGTACCTGCTATAATATAGGTGGAGCTTAAAGAGATGCCAGGCTGGTATAAGGAGAATGCCAAAGGACAAATAGCATGTGGTTCTACTTTTACAAGTGTCCGGAGTACACAAAGTCGGAGGCACAGAAAGGCTGTGGAGGGTAAAATGTGGACTTAGTGTTGAGTGAATAGAGTTCTGAGGGGTGACAGAACTCTAGAGGTCATAGTGGGGATCACACACCAAAGATGCTGAGTGCCCCTAGGTTGGTTACAAGGCTCGGGTGGTTAAATGCTGAGGCTGGTGACATGCACTTAGAGCCGGTATTCTCCCCGTTGGAGTCTTCGTAACCTCGGTCACATTGTGTCTCAGGAACTTGGGGAACATTTTCTTCCATATTTTGAATTCCCATTCTGCTCACAAAATGAGAGTTTGGGCCTCTGGCCTCCTCTTCTAGAGGCCTCTACTTCAATCAACACCCCTTATCGAGGCCTAGAAAGAGGACTGTGGGAGCTCTGCTTTCCGCTCCTGGGTAGAGGCAGGGCCTCCGTTCCAGTTTCAGTGCATTGCACGCATAGATGCACCTCAGCATCAGTCGCCTGCAGTGTGAGATCCTTAATCTCACACTTTCCTCCCAACTATTCACATCACTCACTAGGGGCCACAGGCTCTGGTCTCTTCTCTGCCACACTGGATGTGTCACTCACTGTACATGTGCTGGGTGCTCATCCTTGATGTTAAGTGGCACCTTGTATTGAAAAATTGTTTCCCCAGATTGACCCAAATTGCCTCCTTCCATTTCTTGAGGTGCTCTGGTATGAAACTGAGGTCACTCTGTGCTGCAGTACCCTCCTTCTGATGGCCCATATCTTCTATAGCCTTTCTCTCTGTCTCTGTCTCTCTCTCTCTGTCTCTCTCTCTCTCTCTCTTTCTCTCTGTCTCTCTCTCCTCCCCCCAAGCCTTAGGAAAGTGTTTTATATTTGATAATATTTGAATGAATTTATTAATACTACTATAGTTTACAATAAAAGTAGTATTTGTTGTTTTAGTGTTTCCTCTAGGAAATATGAATGTGAAGTTGAATAAACACTTTATTTCATAAAACATAGTGCTAGATCATCTAAAAGTATAATCTGGGGCTCATGAGATGGTTCCATGGGTAAAGGCACTTGTATATCTCCCAGAGATCAAATTCAGGTCATATATATATATATATATATACACACATATATGTATATATGTACATATATATGTATATATATGTATATATATGTATATATATACATATATGACCTGAGTTTGATCTCTGGGATATATATATATATATATATATATATCATGAAAGAAGAGAATCAACTCCCCCTAGGTTGTGGCCTACACATTAGACTTTTTTTTGGGGGGGGGTCTTTTCCAGACAGGGTCTCCCTGTAGCCCCAGCTGTCCTGGAACTCATACTGTAGACCAGACTGGCCTTGAACTCACAAAGATCCGACTGCCTCTGCCTCCCAAGTGCTAGGACTAAAGGCGTGCGCCACCATGCCCGGCTACATTAGACTTATAAACACAAAATAAATAAATGATGTAGCTAGAAATTTTAAATTTATGTATTTTTCTTTTATGTGTCTTGAGGATTTTGCCTGTGTGTGTGTAAGTGTATCCGTGTCATGCAGTGTCCACAGAGGCCAGAAAAGGGCATCAGAGCCCCTGGACCTGGAGTTATAGAGTGTTGTTAGCTACCATGTATGTCGGAGTTTAATAATTGTCTGAATAGTCCTTTAGTGACACATGGCCGACATCCACATGGTGTTCTTCCCTTCTTGCATTTCCCGAGGCTGTCTCCTGCCTGCAGGCAGACAATCTCTCTGCTTAGCTCTGGCAAGGAGGGGGGAGGGGACCTCGGGAGAGTTACCAGAAGGACTCAGAAAGCCGGGACTCAGAGAAAAAGCCCAGGAGAATAGAGTCTCTCTTTATTGATGCCAGCAGTGTGCTTATATACCAAAAGTTATACACGGAGGGGCAAGCCACCGTGGCTCTAATGGGGGGTGGGGGTGGGGGTGGGGCTGCAGAGCTCCTGTTTGTGCAACAGGTAACTAGAGGTGTGGCATTTTGCTCAAAGCCTCAAGGGAAGGAGCCTGGAACTTTGCAGAGATAGGGCAAAGCAAGAAACATTGTAATATCCGGAACCTTCCAGATCCGGAGCAACTCACAAAAGCCACACACAAAGTTTCATTCTCACACATGTAGGCAATGGAAACCAAACCCAGGACCTCTGGAAGATCAGCTCTCAAGCACTGAGCCATCTCTCCATCCCCTGAATAAATGTTATTTAGGAAAAAAGTATGTTCAGTATCTTGAGTTTGAGGCCAGCTTAGGCTACATAGGAAGATCCTGTCAAAAACAAATTAGCAAGGATATGACCATTTTCCCTTAAGCCAATGCTCTGGACTAGGATTTGTTTGTTTGTTTGTTTGTTTGTTTGTTTGTTTTGGTCTTTTCGAGACAGGGTCTCCCTGTAGCCTCAGCTGTCCTGGAACTCATATTGTAGACCAGGCTGACCTTGAACTCACAACGATCCGCCTGCCTCTGCCTCCCAAGTGCTAGGGTTAAAGGCCTGCGCCACCATTGAACTAGGATTTAAATACATAAATGCACAGGTAGAAGGCAGGCAGCAGGGACTGCTGGAAGGATGGTAGACAGGATGAGGGCAGAAGCTTCTAGGGCGGTGGAAATGTCTTCAGGGGCCTAGTGGTCGCACAAAGAAGCCCATTTGTCAAAACTCCTCGAGCTCACACTTCAAATATATGCATTTTATTGTAAAGAAACTGTTTCAATGTTGATTTTTAAAACACATTTAAGAAAACAGGAGGAGAAATCTTTTGTTATTTATGACTCCATTGAGAAAGGTAGATTGGTGATGGATGGCTTTAGTTAGCACCACTATTCAATATCTACTTTCGGAGTGGGCTTTTCTTCCCTCCCTTCTTACTTTTCCTAAATGGAAAATCAACCCTCATTCAGTTACTGCAGCTGGAAATAAGAAAAAGCCAAAGTAATGAGCGGACTGACAGCTGACTCCCTGAGGTGCTTCATTTTAGTGCCAATGCCTTAAGGGATTCTTTGTAACTTCAGTTTGAGTCTTAACCTGTGCAATGAATCATCAGTGTTGAGGTTCGGTAGCGAGAGTGCAGCCACAAACACTGTTCGAAGAAAAGATTCTTCAGAATGTCTTTCGAATCCACTCGATGTGAAGAGATTTCTGAACCCCACCAGCCTTGTAACTTGCTGTTCTTTACAACTTCAGCACTGAATGTACCTTAGGCACATGTGAAGGCATTTTAAGAAACATGTCTGTGTATGCTTCAACATGGAAAAGTGAAAGGGTCTTTGCAATGTGCTGGGTCTTGCTGTTGTTTGTTTTGTAACTTTCCTTCCTTGATATTTCCCTCTAGCCTTAGGGTACCTCACTCTAGTGAGGCTCTTCTTGTCCTGATTCATCCGTTGAGGAATGCTTGAGATGCTTAGTCAGTTACACAGTATCCCACTGTATTGGTGAGCATTCTCCAGAGACTCGGGATTAATAGGAGATGGGTATAGAAAGATGTTAAAATAAACCATCATAAAATACTGGTGTGGAGAAAGATGTTACTGTGAACCAACCATAAGATACTGCTCTGTAGAGCTGAGGGCTTCATCTATGTCCCCTCAGCTATTTATGGCCAGCAGTAAGGTATCACCATACCTTTGTGAAGTTCTATGAAGAGCTGTCTTGAATGTAGAATTATCATTGCCCACGTTGTCTAATAGTTTGGAGCTGGTTATGACTCAGGGTATTTCCTAGTATTTGCTGTTGGGTGTGATGGGATATGGTAGGTGTTAACATGCCTGGATCAAGGGGTAACTTCTGGTATGGTAAGCAGCTTGTTGAGTCACTGAATGTGTTAAGCCATAGCTTACTCCTCAAGTCCCAGCACTCAGGAGTCTGAAACTGGATGATTACTGCAAGTTCAAGTCCTGTTTGGGAGTATAGAGTTAGACCTCCCCCCACCCCAAGTAGTGTATTGGGTGTGTCAGAGGATGAAGGAGAGGATGGACTGAACTAGGTGGACAAGACCAGGCTCCATTGTGGCCAGGAATCATCAAATCAGCCAGTGACCCAGAGAGAATAAGGACAGAAGCAGAGTTGGGGCGCTCCCTTCTCTACTCCCCCAAACTAGAGCACGCTTGTTTCCCACTGGGAACATTGCATCCAAGCTCCCTGGCCTTCAGACTCCAGAGCTTATTCCAGTAGCTTTCTCGGACCTCAGGCCTTCAGCTGGAGCTGAGAGTGTCACTGTCGGCTTCTTTGTCTCTCTGACCTTAGAACTTGGGCTGAGCCACACTCAGGCATGCTAAGGTCCTCAGCCTAGGACTGGCTACCTGTCTCAGCTGCTGTAATCATGTGAACCAAGTCCCTCCCAGCCTCTTCCTCCTCTGCCTGAGTACATGTCCTGTTGGTGCTGGTCCTGGTGAATCCGGTGGGTCAGGCTAGCAACAGCCTTTGTTAACGTTCTTTGCTTCACTCTGTTTGGTGGAATTGTCTGCAAAGCAGGACTGTTTGTGAGCCTTCTGATTTCCAAAGTGGAATGTAAAGTAATAGGAAAATACTGTGCATTTTGTAACTTGCCACAAAACTCACCTGCTATGAGAACGATCTGGTTTGGGGACAGGTATCTCTAGAGTTATAGGCTGAATTTAAGGAACAAGAGAAGGAAGAACTGGTGGGAAACTATGCAGATCTGGGGTTGAAACACAAGGACCTGCTTTTGTAAGTATAATTTCATTTTTAAAAACATTTTTAATATTTTATTTGCTTATTTATTAATTAATGAGAGTAGGCAACGTATGCTGAGCAAAGACTTCTGCGTCTCCATCTCACACTCCTCAGAGGTTACCAACGAAAAACATTCCAGCCCCCTTCCTGATAATCCTGTATCTAATTTAACTTTATTTTATCTTATATGTATGAGTATTATGCCTGCATGTTTGTGTGTCATGCAATGCCCACAGAGGACAGAAAAGTTCATTGGAACCAATGTTATTGATGGTTGTTGGCCACCATGTGGGTGGAACTGAACCCAGGTCCTCTGCAAGAGGATCTATTGCTCTTAACTGCTAAGCCTTGTAAACACAATTTTATTGGAACTATTGAGGAGGAAAATTTGTTTCCATCCTGTCTGAACTTCAGGGACTGGAGCCTGTGAATTAAACTGACAAAAAAAAAAAAAAAAGTAGATGAACATTTGTTTAGACATGAAGCTCCTGCTCTGTAATGAATGAGTAACTTGAAGGGTTGGCTAGAATAAGGGACTCATATACCCAGTTTAGTAGGGGAAAGGGGAGGGGCAACAATTAGGAATCTCAGTTATGAAATACAATGGGCTTCTAGCCATAGACATGGAAGATAAGAGGTGACGAGCTATGGCTGGGCTGCCTTCTTCCCTGTCACAACCTGACTAGAGGGATGTAGAGAGTATTTACTTCGGATCTCTGTCCTAGGAATAGACATGCCCTAAGTCAGGAATCTATGGTAGCCTAATTTCTCCGAAGTGTCTTCTTTTCTTCAGCTAAGGGAAGCTCCCCAGAGTCTTCTATTGGATTTCCTTAGCCTCAGGTGCCTTCGGCTTAAAGTCTTTGTATTGGGTTGGTCATTTGGGGACAGGGTCTCCCTGTAGCCCCAGCTGTCCTGGAACTCACTATGTAGACCAGGCTGGCCTTGAACTCACAGAGGTCTGCATAACTCTGCCTCCCAAGTTCTGGGATTAAAGGAGTGTGCCACCATGCTTGGCCTAGCATAGCCCTTCTTGACATGGCCTTCACTCTTTAGCATCGCTGAGTACACATACTCTGTGACTCTTATGGGGCAAATTATAGTAAACTCATGTAAACTGAAGGTGTGTCCCATGCACCTAATCTACTGAGAACTGAGATTTAGTAACTTGAATGCTGTAGTGAATCCATTATTTCTGCAATGTAATGAAAAAACACTAAAAGAATCAGTTGACTTAGAATTTCAACTATTTTCTGGAGTTTATGGTTGGGTTTAAAAAAGAAAAAAAAATAGAAGTGACTGGGTCTTGTGGTATACTCCTTATAATCACAGAACTCAGTAGTCTGAGATAGGATGATAGATAGCTCAAGGCCAGCCTGGGCTACTGAGGGAGGCCTTGAATCAGTGATGATACAGCAGAAGTCAAGAGTGAGGAATGCACAAGAGTGGTTCATTTTAGAAAAGAACGGGGGGAAGGGGATGGAGACATGGCTCGGCAGTTAAGAGCACTGGCTGTTCTTGCAAAAGATTCAGATTTGAACCCCAGCACCCACGTGGTGTCTAACAACCATCTGTAACTCCAGTTCCGAGGGATCTGATGCCTTCTGTCCTCCACAGTCACTGCATGACATGGCTGCGCTCACAAACATGCAGCCATGATACTCATACATATAAAATAAAAATTTTTTAAAAATTAAGAAAATGTACAGGTGAAGGAAGGTGTGCTGCTTGGTGGTAGGGCCCTGGGTTTTGTCTCTAGCACCACCTAAAAAATGAAATTATTTGGGCTGGGACTGTAGTTCAGTGGTAGAGTACTTACATAGCAGGTGTACAGCCCTGAGTACAAACCACAGCCCCACACATGCAAAACAAACAAAAACCTCTGCTTTCATGCATAGGAAGTCGTGGGCCCTCGGGGGTTCTGGATAGTCTACACATGAAAAGTGGCAGCTGCAGAGGTCATCAACCAGAGATGCCTTTGGTTGAGCTTTCCTGTGGAACCCACCCATCCAGGCATGGTTCTGGCCTGTCAAATCATCAAACCCTTAGCCTCCAACAATCAGTCATACTTGCCTTGTGCATCTTCAGCCTCTGCCCTTAACACTTGCATCTTCATGCTTTGTGGGAAACCTGCCTTGATCCCTCGGATAACACTTTGCCAACTGTGGAAACCCCACTGTCCTTTCCCTGCACAATGTCTCTGGAGTGAAGAACAGTGACTAGCCTAAAGGACCCTTGAGGTCCAATTTTCTTTCTGGCTTCAATAGCTGCCCAGACAGCGGCTAATGATATACAGTGGCTCTGTCCAGCTCCTTCACTGATCAATTATATAGACATGATGGTGGAGAGGAGTCTCTTTTCAGTGTTCTGCCTGCCCTTCCCTCTGTCCAGTGGCTCTCTGGGTGTAGTTCTTCCCTTCAGAATGCACATGCAGGCTCTGTGAGGGGAGGACAGTTATTCGCCATTGTCCCCGGTGCCTTGATAGATGCATAACAGCACATGGTGGGTTCTCAGTACACACATCAGTGCACCATTACGATCTGCCTTGCCATAGAAGGTGTGCAAAGCATTGGTAAGGCTTAAGCTGTTTGTTGTCTTTGTCATTGGCTTTACCAGTGTGCCGGATTCATCACTTACTTCAAATCCACTCCAGATTCTGGCAGCCAGGGGATTTGGTCATGTTTTTTTCACTTGCTCTGTGTGTCTGCCAGCATCTTTTATCACTCCTCTCTGGGGAGTCTGAGATCCCCTGACAGTCATTTATATCCGCTTTCTACTTTTTCTTGGCTATCACTGGGAGATCCAGCAAATAAAGCTAGAGCAGCTGATTGGTAAATGCCACAGGTAAAGGTGGCCTCCTTCAGGAACCCCATGGCCGTGGTGCTTTTCAAGGAAGGGTTGGGACTACCTGAGTCACAAGTTGGGAAGATGAGGGTGACTACTTACTTGATCCGGGAAGGGTGTCAATCAGATGTAAAAATTATTTTTTATATTGTTTTTGAAAATAGTTGTATTTCTGGAGAGTGTTAACTGTGGCTGGATGTGTTCATTAAATTGACCCAAAAGAAGAAATGTCTGTATTAGTCATTTTTGCATCGCCGCATTGACCACAATATCTGCCAGAAACAAGTTACAGGAGGGAAGGTATGTTTTGGCTTCAGTTTTAGGGGATTTCAGTCCATCTTCAAAGGGGGGGGGTGGCAGAGTTCATAGCTGGGGGCTTGGCTACAAAGCCTCCTCACATCATGGCAGACCAGGATGCAGACTGCAACCTGAACCAGAGCCTAGGCTGTCATATTCTAAAACCTGTCCAAGGTGACCTTCTGCCAGCTAGGCCTCACCTCCGAAAGGCTTCATAGCCCTGAAAATGAATACTATCAGTGGAGGAACAAACATTCAGCATGAGCCTTACGGGAGTCGGGGAGATATTCCAGATTGAAACCATGCAAGACGGCTCTATTTAAATAGCTTGGATGCAAAAATCACAAATAAAAATTTAAAAATGGGCTGGAGAGATGACTCTGTGGTTAAGAACACTGGTTACTCTTGGAGGGGACCTAGGTTTGATTCCCAGCACCCAGATGGCAGCTAATGACCATCTGTAACTCCAGTTCCAGGGATCTCCAACACCCTTTTCTGACCTCTGGGGGCATTGCATGAGAGGGGTGTACCTACCCACATGCAGGCAATACACTCATACACATAAAATAAAAATAATAATTTTAAAAATAAAGAACTTAGATGCTCACTCCTCATCTCACATAAATAGGCATTCTTGCAAGTTCGCTAACATAATCAAGTGTAAGAAGCATCAAACAAGCAGCCTAACAGCCTTCCATGCTGTTGGAAGCCCAATAGTGCTTTTACTAGAAGGTTCTTTAGGGTACCATCTAGTCCAGACTCATTTTGCCTAAGGTAACTTGTCTATTTAAGAATAGAACTAGACCTAAAATCCTTATCTCCCGTTCCTAATGACATTGATTGTTAGGTAGATATCCAAAGAAAACCAGCAGCTACCGTCACTCACTGTGGTATTGAAATGTGCTTTTAATTACCAAGTGTCTTGATTCCAGTACATTTTATTGGTATACAGTGCCAAACTGTGGCTGGGTCCAACACATTCATCTTTTGCTAACTTGACATCTATAATAATGCACCTGGGCCTGAGTCAACACCATCTCTGGCAGCCGTGGTTACTTGGTAGGTCAGGATTATCAGCGACAGGATTAGCAAGCACTACCGCATGGCCCCTGGGCAAAGCATACTCTTGGCTTCATGGCATGGCGGGTAAGGCAAGCAGGCTCTGGTCAGGCCTGTGTCTATGAGCCGAATCCCTGTGGGACCTCGTCACTGTAGTTTGTTGCTTTTGCTCCTCTTCAAGCGCTGAAACTCTGCCCCATCTGGTCTGCCCCTGCTCCTCAGGTCAGTTAAGCACCAGCATGATGAACAACATCCTCTTCCCCCTTTTCCTCCCAAATCCAAGACATTTAAAGGACAGTTGCACCTTCTAGGTTCTTGGCTTCATCAAATATAGCAACTTAGAATGCTCTGAGGGGAAAATTGTACAAAGATCAGAGCTGAGGCCAGAATTCTCAATTGAGCTTTGTCTGTATCCATTGCCTTGTTCTATTAAGGCAGTGGCTGCAGATGCACTGAGTAGATTGAATATGTTTTCAGGCCTTGCGTCCTAGAAGGATTGCACTCTGCTTCCAGAGAACTAGAAGTCAAGGTCATACTTGCCACCAGGCCATTTCCATTCGTGCCACTAATTGGACCATTTCCTATGTTGCAGTGTAAGTAGTCTTGCTGAAGTACTAGATAAAATGGAAGTATAATTATTTTCTCTGATCTCATTTCAAATATTGATATTTTCTTTAAGCATCAAGTAGCTAGCCTATTGATAGGCTGTTTCAGTAGAGAAAAAGAAAGGCAATAGGTCAAACTCTGGCGTTGAGATTTTTCTCACTACAACCATTAAATTTAGGCCTCATGTAGATCATCAAATGCAACAGGTCTAGGTCAGGCAGATGTAATCAATATCAGATCATACTGTGGCTCCACAGAGAGGCTTCTTGATTGGAGCTGAGGAATGTATGGAGATTTTTAACAGTGAAAATAGAGTAAGGCTACCAGGATTGTTTACTTTATTACCTTCTGTTTATTCTCAGGCTCATATGGCTGGATTTGTAGAAAGCTACTAAAATGATAAAAATCCAGTGTTACAGAGCTTTATTACTTACTATTTTACCTCCTGCTGAATTTATGGGACCTCTTTACCTCACCCACACAATTTGTAAGGATGAATCGTTATATAGTTCCAAAAAAGACATTTTATTTTGTAAAACTGTTAATATTGTAAAGCTGTCCAAAATTCCCAACTATCCATAGTCCCTTACATGATTGCAAGCTGTGCATATTCTTTAGTTTATCTTCTGTAAAGTGGACAGATGTTATTGCATATATAACTGGTACTGCTTTATGAGATATGCTTAGAAATTGGTTCTGTCTTGTAAGCTGTAACTTTTTGAAAGGTGTCTTCCCTTTGACACTGTTCCTTACAGTGTAGTCCGTTTTTTTTTTTTTTTTCTTTGATCTTACTTTTAGGGTCTTTAAAAAAAAATAAATTGCAGTGACATTTAAAAAATTGCTCCAATATACTTCAGCCTATACTTGCTCTTGTACATTCTACCAAAGTGCTCATTCCTTTTAAAATTTAATGAGTATTTTATTTGAGTATCACATCTTACTCTCAAGGAAAGCTGCGCCCAGCACAGGTTTCTGCTGCAGTCCTTGGTTGTCTAACACACTTGACAGGGAGAGCTGAATTTCTTCCCCACCTTCTTGGACCTTGTTCTCCTTCCCTCTCCTCGGTGTTGAATTATATCTTTTGACTTTTGATTAAAGGAGAAAAGAATGATTCATCATTAGCTTCAGGACATAACCTCATAAATTTTCTTCTCTTTACCTAACTAATCATCATCATTACTAATTATGCTCCCGAAAATAAACTGGATTGCCATACAGGCTGGCCAGGTGGAGAACAAAGCAGCGTGTAAATCAGAGATGCTGCTGTCAAAGAGGCTTTAAGGGGCTGAGCATCGAAACTAACTGTTTTCCCCCTCTTTATTCAAACTGTGTTATAAGGCCTAAACTTACTTGGATAGACTTGGAAGTTGAGTAGCATAATCTAATTTTAAGGGAGCTTAACACAAATTAAGTGAACATTACTCTGAGCATAAATTCATGAATAAAATACCATGTTGGTTTTATTGAAAAATGATGGTGCAGCAGGTCTTGGAGCAAAGCCAAGAAGCATGTTTGGATTCTCTCTCAAATGCTGTTCAAAATGGCAGCTGTTTGGTAATCAGGAAGTGCCCTTTGCCTGGGCAAATCCATACTGCACTGCTGTGAACAGAGAGATGAACTCACTTGACCTTGAGCTGGGATTTTACCAGCCCTGTTTGGCTGGTGAGCTTAGAAGCTCAGAGAAGCAAGTGACTGACCCTGGTGCTATAGTCATAGCTGGTTAGATAGAACAAGGATTTGATCTTAAAAAAAAAAATCAGAGGCCAAAACTTCCATGCTTTCCCCTCTGCTAACTGTTTCTCATACCATTATTCAGAAGAGGTAAACAATATGGAAGGAAGGAAGATTAAGCGGCAAACTGGTAGTTTTGATATTGGTGCTATGAACCATTGATATCCGCTGGGTTTACACTCACTGAGGGTGGCTTTCTTCGGTGCCGTCATAATCTGATGTAATTTGAAGCTAGCTGTGTTCTGAATTTTGAAAACAAAGATTATATAGGGTCTGGAGAGATGGCTCGGTGGTTAAGAGCACTGGCTGCCCTTGCAGAAGACCTGGGTTCAACTCCCAGCACCCACATAGCAGCTAATGAGTAAGTGTCCGTAACTCTAGCTCCATGGACTCTGAAGCCCTCTTCTCACCTCTGTGGGCATTGCACAACACGGGTGCACTTACACACATGCAAGCAATATACTCATACACACAAAAATAAAAATAAAGAGAAAGATTATGTAACAGTTAACATATTAATAATTTTGGTGTTGGGCAGGGTAAGGTAAGTAACCTTGTGTACAGCAAAGGAAGAAACAATGGCCTTTCAAAGGACGCCCACAAACGAGTGGCCGTTGTCCATGCATTGGGGGGTTTCTGCTTGCATTCTGGATTCCTCATTCCAGCACTGCATCCACTTTCCTTTTCTAATTTCTCTGCAATAACTTCTTTGAACTGGTGGCCACTCCCCATGAATATTCCCCAATCTCTGTGTCTAGCATTGGCTTTTCTCTGCAACGTTAGCCCCACATTTCAGCTTCTCTCTCTGACTCTGTAATGGCTTCCTGTATGATTTAAATATCTTCTAGGAACCTGCAGTGGAATATGGCCTAAGAAAACTCATTGCATTTGATCTTTGTTTCTCAGAGACACTGTGTCCCTGTCAGGACTTGACTCTGACTTCCTTACCCTTCTGATCTTGTCACTGCAAAGTCTTGTTTGTCCTTACTGTAAAAGACCTCTTAGCACTTTCCATTTTATCATCCTGTTCACCCAAGCCACTTATCCTGTCCTTGTCTGATGTTGTAACAAGCTTCCCATAAATCTTTCCAATCTGAAAGAATGGATCATTGAATTAAACTTTTTGGTGCTTTTCCATTGCCCACTGTAAAGCCCCAAGTCCTTTACTTGGCACTTGAGGCTAGGCATTCGCCAGTCAATGGCTTGAGTCACTTCTTTCCCTTGATCTGCTCTCCTGGCTGGGCCTATGGAAGAGAATACCCAGAGTACAGTTTTTCTGAGAAATTATTTATTTATTGTTTCTACATATTTAATCTTTACAGTACAGGGGATAGGTAACTTGGGGCCTCACTTTATCACTGTGCTGTTTCCCAGGCCTGACTTTTTCTTTTGATGGTCTAAACATTGAATCCAGGGCCTGGTCTATACTAGGCAAGCATTCTATCACTGAGCTGCATTTTCTTTTTTTTTTTTTTTTTTTTTTTTCTTGATTCCAGTACATTTTATTGGTATACAGTGCCAAACTGTGGCTGGGTCCAACACATTCATCTTTTGCTAACTTGACATCTATAATAATGCACCTGGGCCTGAGTCAACACCATCTCTGGCAGCCGTGGTTACTTGGTAGGTCAGGATTATCAGCGACAGGATTAGCAAGCACTACCGCATGGCCCCTGGGCAAAGCATACTCTTGGCTTCATGGCATGGCGGGTAAGGCAAGCAGGCTCTGGTCAGGCCTGTGTCTATGAGCCGAATCCCTGTGGGACCTCGTCACTGTAGTTTGTTGCTTTTGCTCCTCTTCAAGCGCTGAAACTCTGCCCCATCTGGTCTGCACATGATATATTAAGGTCACTGAAGCAACATGAATGTATAAAAAAACAGCTCTTCCCCCTTTTCCTCCCAAATCCAAGACATTTAAAGGACAGTTGCACCTTCTAGGTTCTTGGCTTCATCAAATATAGCAACTTAGAATGCTCTGAGGGGAAAATTGTACAAAGATCAGAGCTGAGGCCAGAATTCTCAATTGAGCTTTGTCTGTATCCATTGCCTTGTTCTATTAAGGCAGTGGCTGCAGATGCACTGAGTAGATTGAATATGTTTTCAGGCCTTGCGTCCTAGAAGGATTGCACTCTGCTTCCAGAGAACTAGAAGTCAAGGTCATACTTGCCACCAGGCCATTTCCATTCGTGCCACTAATTGGACCATTTCCTATGTTGCAGTGTAAGTAGTCTTGCTGAAGTACTAGATAAAATGGAAGTATAATTATTTTCTCTGATCTCATTTCAAATATTGATATTTTCTTTAAGCATCAAGTAGCTAGCCTATTGATAGGCTGTTTCAGTAGAGAAAAAGAAAGGCAATAGGTCAAACTCTGGCGTTGAGATTTTTCTCACTACAACCATTAAATTTAGGCCTCATGTAGATCATCAAATGCAACAGGTCTAGGTCAGGCAGATGTAATCAATATCAGATCATACTGTGGCTCCACAGAGAGGCTTCATGATTGGAGCTGAGGAATGTATGGAGATTTTTAACAGTGAAAATAGAGTAAGGCTACCAGGATTGTTTACTTTATTACCTTCTGTTTATTCTCAGGCTCATATGGCTGGATTTGTAGAAAGCTACTAAAATGATAAAAATCCAGTGTTACAGAGCTTTATTACTTACTATTTTACCTCCTGCTGAATTTATGGGACCTCTTTACCTCACCCACACAATTTGTAAGGATGAATCGTTATATAGTTCCAAAAAAGACATTTTATTTTGGAAAACTGTCTAATATTGTAAGCTGTCCCAAAATTCCCAAAACTATCCATAGTCCCTTACATGATTGCAAGCTGTGCATATTCTTTAGTTTATCTTCTGTAAAGTGGACAGATGTTATTGCATATATAACTGGTACTGCTTTATGAGATATGCTTAGAAATTGGTTCTGTCTTGTAAGCTGTAACTTTTTGAAAGGTGTCTTCCCTTTGACACTGTTCCTTACAGTGTAGTCCGTTTTTTTTTTTTTTTTTCTTTGATCTTACTTTTAGGGTCTTTAAAAAAAAAAATAAAATGGCCATCGAATCTTAAAAAATTGCTCCAATTACCTTCAGCCTATACTTCCTTCTTGTACATTCTTACCAAAGTGCTCCAGTCCTTTTAAAATTTAATTGAGTTTTATGTTTTTTTTTTTTTATTTGATGTATCAAAATCTTACTCTCAAGGAAAGCTGCGCCCAGCACAGGTTTCTGCTGCAGTCCTTGGTTGTCTAACACACTTGACAGGGAGAGCTGATTTCTTCCCACCTTCTTGGTACCTGTTCTCCTTCCCTCTCTCGGTGTTGAATTAATCTTTTGACTTTTTGATGAAAGGAGAAAAGAATGATTCATCATTAGCTTCAGGACATAACCTCATAAATTTTCTTCTCTTTACCTAACTAATCATCATCATTACTAATTATGCTCCCGAAAATAAACTGGATTGCCATACAGGCTGGCCAGGTGGAGAACAAAGCAGCGTGTAAATCAGAGATGCTGCTGTCAAAGAGGCTTTAAGGGGCTGAGCATCGAAACTAACTGTTTTCCCCCTCTTTATTCAAATGTATATAAGCCTAAATTATCTTGGAAGATTGGAAGTTAGAGCATATTAATTTTAAGGGGGAGCTAACAAAATTAAGTGAACATTACTCGACGCATACATATTCATGAATATCATACCTCATGTTGGTTTATTTGAAAAAGGATGTGCCGCAGGTCTTGGAGCAAAGCCAAGAAGCATGTTTGGATTCTCTCTCAAATGCTGTTCAAAATGGCAGCTGTTTGGTAATCAGGAAGTGCCCTTTGCCTGGGCAAATCCATACTGCACTGCTGTGAACAGAGAGATGAACTCACTTGACCTTGAGCTGGGATTTTACCAGCCCTGTTTGGCTGGTGAGCTTAGAAGCTCAGAGAAGCAAGTGACTGACCCTGGTGCTATAGTCATAGCTGGTTAGATAGAACAAGGATTTGATCTTAAAAAAAAAAATCAGACGGCCCAAAACTTCCATTTGACTTTCCCATCTGCAACTGTTTCTCATACCATTATTCAGAAGAGGTAAACAATATGGAAGGAAGGAAGATTAAGCGGCAAACTGGTAGTTTTAATATTGGTGCTATGAACCATTGATATCCGCTGGGTTTACACTCACTGAGGGTGGCTTTCTTCGGTGCCGTCATAATCTGATGTAATTTGTAAGCTAGCCTGTGTTCTGGAATTTTGCAAACAATAGACTTATATAGGTCTGGAGAGGATGGCCGGTGGTAAGAGCACTGGCTTACTGCTATTGCAGAAGACCTTGGGTTCACTCCCAGACAACCACCTGCAGCTAATGAGTAATTGTCCTTAAACTCTAGCTCCATGGACTATGCAAGCAACTCTCTCAAATATGTGGCAGTGCACAACACGGGTGAACTTAACACAAAAGCAAGCAAAATACTACATGTACACACAAAAATAACAATAAAGAGAAAGTATTATGTAACAGTAACATATTATAATTTTGTGTTGGGCAGGGGTATAGGTAAGTAACCTTGTGTACAGCAAAGGAAGAAACAATGGCCTTTCAAAGGACGCCCACAAACGAGTGGCCGTTGTCCATGCATTGGGGGGTTTCTGCTTGCATTCTGGATTCCTCATTCCAGCACTGCATCCACTTTCCTTTTCTAATTTCTCTGCAATAACTTCTTTGAACTGGTGGCCACTCCCCATGAATATTCCCCAATCTCTGTGTCTAGCATTGGCTTTTCTCTGCAACGTTAGCCCCACATTTCAGCTTCTCTCTCTGACTCCTGCAATGGCTTCCTGTATGATTTAAATATCTTCTAGGAACCTGCAGTGGAATATGGCCTAAGAAAACTCATTGCATTTGATCTTTGTTTCTCAGAGACACTGTGTCCCTGTCAGGACTTGACTCTGACTTCCTTACCCTTCTGATCTTGTCACTGCAAAGTCTTGTTTGTCCTTACTGTAAAAGACCTCTTAGCACTTTCCATTTTATCATCCTGTTCACCCAAGCCACTTATCCTGTCCTTGTCTGATGTTGTAACAAGCTTCCCATAAATCTTTCCAATCTGAAAGAATGGATCATTGAATTAAACTTTTTGGTGCTTTTCCATTGCCCACTGTAAGCCCCAAGTCCTGTCCTTGGCACTTGGGGCTAGGCATTCGCCACGTCAATGGCTTGAGTCCACTTCTTCCGTGATCTGCTTCTCCTGGCTGGGCCATGGAAGAGAATACCCGAGTACAGTTTTCTGAGAAATTATTTATTATTATTTCTACATATTTAATCTTTACAGTACAGGGGATAGGTAACCTGGGGCCTCACTTTATCACTGTGCTGTTTCCCAGGCCTGACTTTTTCTTTTGATGGTCTAAACATTGAATCCAGGGCCTGGTCTATACTAGGCAAGCATTCTCCACTGAGCTGCCTTTTTCTTTTTTTTTTCTTTTTTTTTTTATTATTTATTTATTTCTGTATGTGTACAAATGTATTGTCTGCATGCAACGTCTGTGCACCCGTGTCGTGCAATGCCGCGGAGGTCAGAAGTGGGCGTCGGATTCCCCTGGAGCTGGAGTTCTCCTGGAGTTGGAGTTTCAGACGGTTCTCAGCCGCCATGTGGGTGCTGGGGATCGAACCCGGGTCCTCTGCAAGAGCGGTCGGCGCTCTTAACCGCTAGGCCATCTCTCCAGCCCCCTGAGCTGCATTTTCTTGCTTTAAAAGGCATCATTGTCAAACTAAACTTAAGAGCTGTATAGTTTTTAGGGGACGATATCTGTAAATTACTGTAGTAGTCTGAATCCTTTCCATTGCTCATATTCATTTCTACACTTCGTATCCCAATTATCGCACTGTTTAGACCTCCCAGCTCAAAATATGGGGAGAGACAAAGTCTTAGTTACAAAGACAGAAATAAAAAAGCCAGGCATAGAGGCATACACTTGTAATCCCAGTGATGGCAAAATGGTAGGTGGAGACAGAAGGGTCCCAGGAAGCTCTCTGCTCAGCTATTCTGGCTTACTGGTGAAATTTTAGACCTGAAGAATGACACCAAGGTTGTCCTCTGACCTCCATGCAGGTATACCACCATGTGTGGTTGGGCACAACACATCCCAGACACATGAACATATCGTCTTGTTAACATGCACTATCAATGCTAGACCCTTAGTTGCATGATACAGATTTGTGGATGGAGATGTGGTTGAGTCTGTTATAGACTTTCTGATTGCTATGTCATTCATTTTAGTTTTAAATATTTTAGGAGTCCTTAATACACAAAAGTATATATATTAATAATTGCTTAAGTAATTTTTGTCTTGTATGTGTGCATAATGTGGACACGTGTTCAGTGGTTCACATGGAAGTCAGAGGACAGCTTTCGGGAGTTGGATTTCACCTTCCACCTTGTTAAGGCAGTGTCTCTCTGTTTCTGCTGCTTCGCTGTATGGCTAGCTGCTGCCACAGGAGCTCCTGGGCAGTTCTCCTGTCTCTACCTCCCATCTCATCATAGAAATGCTGGCATGTCTTTTCACTACCAGGCCTGTCTTTTGACATGGTTCTGGGGATCTGAATTCATGTCATCAGGGTTGCATGGAAGGGCTTTTATCCACTGAGAAATGTCTTTGGCTCATATTTTTGGTCTTTAAACTGAACTTTTTTCTCTCCCTCTCTACATTTTAACCTTAACAAATTGTATACCAGAAGAGATGATGTTTTTTAATTTCTGAAAGAAAATTAGAAATAAAAAGTTTCAGGGTTTTTTTTTAATGTATAAGAGCCTGGCTTTTTTTGTTTGTTTTTCTTTTTTTTCTTTTTTTTTTGGTCTTTTTGAAACAGGGTCTCCCTGTAGCCCCAGCTGTCCTGGAACTCACTCTGTAGACCAGGCTGGCCTTGAACTCACAAAGATCCGCCTGCCTCTGCCTCCCAAGTGCTAGGATTAAAGGTGTGTGCCCCCACGCCTGGCTAGCCTGGCTTTTTTTGACTTCCACGTCTGAGTATAGGTCTGATCTTGAACTAGCAATTATTTTTTAATTATGTTCTTTTTTATTGACATTTTGTATATTTCATACATCATTATTCAGTCCAATTTGGATACATTGAACTAACAATTATTTCTATAGTCATGGTAAAGAATTTTATCAAAAATCATGGCTCCATACAAAGAAACAGTGTGAGTGGTTTTAGTAGGAGAGGGACTTTCGGGCAGCCTTTGTTTTTGCCATTTGTTGAAATTTGAGGGGCAGAGGGGGGCCCTAAACCTCATTTAAGTTGAACTAAGTTATCTCCCTCTCTATCTGCCTCTCCCCAGGTAGCAGGGAGGCATGCATTCTCTTTCCACAATCTTCTTGTCAATTTTTCACTAGTACTTCATTTGTGATCAGTGAATCAACTGTATTTGCTTTTAGAAGCTGGGCTGTAAGTCAGCTCACACCTAGCATGTCGAAGCCCTGAGTTCATTCACTATCACTGCCAAAAGGTTTTACCAAAGTATATGCGTTTAGTTAGGCAACTTTAAATAATAATGAAATTGCAAGCACTGACTGGAAAACTCTGGTGATTTCTTTAGGATTAATGTGACTCCTCTCCCTGCCTCTACTGCTCTAAGGTTCCTTGGTGCTCTGCTGTATTGTTTTGGTTTCTCTCTCTTTTTTTTGTTTGTTCTGCTTTGTCTCTTTTGAAAACAATTGATAAGAATTGTCTTACTTCCTGTGATTTGGAGGAGAAGATAAAATAATGGCTTGGAAAGGCTGCCTGCAGAGTTCCTTTAATCACCTCAGAGAAACAAGCACATTGCCTGCTTGTCTGCAAATGGCACAGTGAAGCTCCTTTTGTGTAATTCATGTACACCAATAAAAAATGACACACTGGCAGATAAAGTGCTTGCCATGTAAGCATGGGGGCTGGAGTTCTGATCCCTTAGTGCCCACATAAATGCCAGAGAGAGATGACGGCCTCTTCAATTCCAGCACTCAGAAGGCAGAGACCATGCAAACAGGCACCTATATGTACATATGTATTATACACATAACACATACAAAAATATTTTAAAAGACACTTTGAAATGATAAATGTTTGAGGTGATGATATACTAATTGCCCTGATTTTAATCATTACACAATGTAAACATGTATTGAGACATTATATTGTGTCTTACAAATTGATGTATTTGACAACTAAAAGTAATGAAATTTAAAATATAATTAGAGAAAGATGGGCTGGAGAGATAGCCTAGCGGTTAAGAGCACTGCCTGCTCTTGCAGAGGACCCGGGTTCGATCTCCAGCACCCACATGGCGGCTGAGAACTGTCTATAACTTCAATTCCAGGAGAACTCCAGTTCCAGGGGAATCCGAGACCCTCTTCTGACCTCTGTGGCATTGCATGACACTGGTACACAAACCTACATGCAGACAGTACACTCATACACATACAAGTTAAAAAAAAAAATAGAAAGAAGCAGTCCTAATCCATATAAAATGAGTAAGCTATGGTTACACAACGCACCTGGCTTATTTTAAGTTGCCTGAATCTGGTAGTAAAACCTTAAAGGATGGTAAATGGAGTCAGGAAAATAAGGTCTGAGAATCTAAGGAAAAAGAAACAAACTTATTGGAAGCAAAAGTATTTATTTTAGGCCACTTTGGGTCCACTGAACTTCACAAAACAGAAGCAGCAGACTCCCTCTTTGGGAAATATGCAGGCCCTGCCTGCCTGTTGGAGGGCTTCGGTTTTTTAGGCATGAGTGGAGTGTGGCTGAGGAGACGCCCCCGTTGATAAACTGCTTGCCTTGCAAGCGTGAGGACCTGGGTTTGATTCCTAGAACCCATACTGAAAAAAGCCAGGCATGGAAGTACTCACTTGTAATCCCAGCTTTGGAGAGGCAGAGGCTAGGATTTGCCAGCCAGCCCAGCTCGTGTGATTAGTTCCAGGCCTGGGAGAGACCCAGTCTCAACTAGAAAAAGACGGGGGGTGTTTGAGGAATGACACCCAAGGTTGTCCTCTGGCCTCCATATGCACACACACACACACACATACACACACACACACACACACACACGATGTGGGAAATGTTGGTTGTGAGAGAACCTTCTTTGCCCAATGGGCCTGATAGGAAACCTATAGGGCATGTCTGATGCGAGAACAAGACTGTTGAGCATGACATAAACATCCACATTGCAGTTTCTTTAGTGAATTAATTCTTTTTTTTTCTTTTTGCGTTGTTTTTCTCCTTCAGAAACGAGCACATCTACTAATGCTAGATGTCCCTGAGCATGGGGACCCGCTGGTGATACTGACAAGACTGACCCAAAGTGGTGGCCTCTGAGAACCAGCTCCTTCCCCTTCCTCCTGCCGCCGCCCTTCGGTTCTTGGTCCACAATGGAGACGCTCTCCCAGGATTCTCTGCTGGAATGTCAGATCTGTTTTAATTATTACAGCCCCCGGCGAAGGCCCAAGTTGCTGGATTGCAAGCACACCTGCTGCTCGGTGTGCCTCCAGCAGATGAGGACGAGCCAGAAGGACGTGAGATGCCCCTGGTGCCGCGGCATCACCAAGCTGCCCCCCGGCTTCTCTGTGTCTCAGCTGCCTGATGACCCCGAGGTCCTGGCGGTCATCGCCATCCCGCACACTTCCGAGCACACCCCAGTCTTCATCAAACTTCCAAGCAATGGGTGCTACATGCTGCCCCTGCCCATCTCCAAGGAGCGCACGCTGCTGCCAGGAGACATGGGGTGCCGCCTGCTGCCCGGGAGCCAGCAGAAGTCTGTCACTGTGGTGACCATCCCTGGCGAACAGCAGCCCCTGCAGGGCGGGGCTCCCCAGGAGGCCGTGGAGGAGGAGCCCGACAGGCGGGGCGTGGTCAAGAGCTCCACCTGGTCTGGCGTGTGCACTGTCATCCTGGTGGCCTGTGTCTTGGTCTTCCTCCTGGGCATCGTGCTGCACAACATGTCCTGCATCTCTAAGCGCTTCACTGTGATATCCTGTGGCTGAAGCCAGGCACAGGGATGCCTGCTGCAGGTGTCAACTTAGGGGGTAAGCAGGTGTTGGTGATGGGATCCCGGTGAGGAAAATGGGGGTGACAGTGACCATTTGGTGCAAGCACTGGCCTCTGGATTGCCACTTGATTCACCCGAAGACAAGGACGGAAGGTGAGGTCTCAAGATACCAGGACAATTGTTCCAAGAGTCGATGGTAACAGCTGTGAAGATGTTTGCATGCTTCCTCATAATCGTGTATTCAATGGACTGTATTTTTTTTTTTTATTATTTTCAGTTCCTGAGATAGACCTATTCTACTGAGATGTGAAACTGAAAACATGGGTGCAGTGTGATCTCTAGATTCAGTAGGTAGTAGGTTCAAACAAAAACGCTGTGTATGCCAGTAGAATTAAACCTCAAATCCATGTAAAAAAGAAAAAAATCATTGAAGACATACAGTGCTGGCTTCTTGCATTTAACAAAAACCAACAGTCTTCATTTACTTGCTAAGGCTTTTTATACATTTTGAATGGCACCCAAGTCAAAATAACTGAAACTGACTTTTTTGGGGGGGGAGAAAATATTTGAACAAATATCTCCGATGTGTTGTTTTGTCACGTTCCTTCGTTTCTCTACACTTGTGATTAGAACTTGCTACATGTTTATTAAGCTGAAAGCCCAATAGGGGTGGGACAAACCAAGACAAAATGAGAAAGGCCTAATCCCACAGGAAACCTGAATGCCAATTTTTCTCAAGCCATCTCACAAAATAAGATTTTAAAATGTAAATATTGTGAATTTATTGTGTATTTTGTGTGTGTAATTTGATTATCTCAGGTTTGTGAGTCTTTCCAGAAGAATCCTGGGAATAAGACTTTGAGGGTGTGAACGAACTGTCGAGCGTCTAAAACACTGGCCCCCTTGCTGGCACCTAGATCTTTCCCTCGTTTCGTCTCCTGGGCATCACCTGTAACACTGTCTTGTTCCTCTGCTGTGTGTTTAAGTCCTGTATTGGCATGGCACAAATGGAGAATGCCAGAAGAACTTATGCCCCCTTCCCTCAATTTGGTGGTTTTGTGTGAAAGTCATGTGTTTTGGTAACCAATGGCACATCTAGACAGGCATTTTAGTAGGCAGTCTTTGATTAATTTTAGAAAGATGTTGTTCTGTAAGAGTCAACCCTTTTACAATTTCAATTTGCTCTGTTGCTATAAGCAAGAAAATGTTTTATATTTCAGAATATGCTTCTACCGAGAAAAGTGGCAAGGTAAACAAACAACTCACATTCCTGATGTAAACGGACTAGTTTCTCACAAATGCTCAACTATTTTAAGATGTGACTTTATGAAGAAAGATCTGATTTAAAATGAGTAATTCCTATCCCTGGGTATGTGTGCTTTTAGACATAGCCGTGAGGGTTGTCCTACTCTCTTTTGTGGAATAAAGGAAGCAACTGATACTCGTCAAGGAATCCACTCAAATGTGTGTTTGGGGGTTCTTTTGAATCCCTGGAAATGGTAGGAAGGATGGGGAGGAACAAGGCAGCAGGGAACGAACAGTGATGGGATCTAAAAAGCAAGACTAGGAAACAGCTCTGTGAGACTGAGGCAGTTTATTTGTAGCACAACATATGTGTATTTAAATGATGGAATTACTGTGAAATAAAAAAATATATCTAGAACACAAAGATAACATGTAATTGGCATGAAAATTCAATATAAAATTGAGTTCTCGGGGCTGGAGGGATGGCTTAGCGGTTAAGAGCACTGACTGCTCTTGCAGAGGACCGGGGTTCGATTCCCAGCACCCACATGGTGGCTAAGAACCGTCTTTAACTCCAGTTCCAGGGGAATCTGATGCCCTCTTCTGACCTCTACGGCATTGCATGACATGGGTGCACCAACCAACATGCAGACAGTACATTCATGCACATAAAAAAAAATAAAGAAAAAAAATTGAGTTCTCATTTTTAGAATCTTTCAAATTTGTCAGAATTTTAGAAAAATGTATTTGAGGGCTCAAACTAGAATTAGGTTAAAAATACTATTTTATTGTGTAAGCTATTGGGCATTATACAACAAATAATCTAGGATTAATTTGGTATTAATAATTTAGGTATCATTAGCTGAATACTCTCCTCTATTATGTAACATAATACACTGTTGGGTTAGTGTCAATTTCTCAAACTCCTAGGCTTCTCTAATCCATGTCTGACCTAATTTCTATTTCTCATCGAGGAGAAAATGCACACACACACACACACACACACACACACACACACACACACACACGAGAGAGAGAGAGAGAGAGAGAGAGAGAGAGATTGCATTAACAATGCTATGTTTCAAATGGACTTTACCCTTGCAAATTTTAAGCCAAGCTGTATTTAAATTAGTTCTGTGAGTAATATGTCCACAATTTTTTGTACAGTACGAAGTGATGATCCTGTAGTATAGTGATAGAGTCCTACTTGCTCTGTAGGCTATAGACATTGATGTATGTGATGATTCGATGTTCTGTGTTTCTTTGTACAAAGCTATAGAGTAAAAATATCCACAAAACTTTTACTTTAAAATATCTTATGCTATAACTGCAATTAAGCAGTGCAAATTTAATCTGCGCTCTGATAGATTCTTGACCTTACAACGTGATGAAAATAACCCAAATCAGAATTTTTGTATGTGTTCGATGTAAGAAACATTGTTTAAAACTGTTGAAATGGATTCTGCCTATGGTTTGCATAGCCGCTTGTTTAGGATGTGCATTCTGTGTTTGTATCTGTATGTATGAGAGAGAGAGAGAGGAGAATGAATATCAGCCTGCTAATTTCCATAGACTTAATGCTGTTTTAAGGTCATTCAGTATTCCATTGCTCTGGCCTCTTCTGGAATCTACTCACAACACTAACAACCCCTTTACCCCTGTGACACAAGCAGTCAGAGCTTACAGCTACATGTCAGTGAACAGTCAAAGTGACAAGCACAGAAATTGCAGCTGAACGCAGCTCTAGTGCGTTCATTTTGTAGATGTGCTCATGGGGTGGGGATGGCGGGGAGTGTGCAGGTTGTCATTCTGTAACCAGAGGGCAACAAGACCTGGGCACTGCTGTGTCCTGCTATTCCTTCCTAGACCCCATCACCTTTCCTGTCAAGCTGTGATTCTTTTCAGGGTCCATGGATGCCCTGTGCTATGTCAGCTATTGCTTGAAAGGTTATTTCAGAGATATATTTGGTAGCTTTGTCTCTGGCAAATGAAAGAAGGATTGATTTAGAGATTATACAGATATTGAAAGAAAACTTTCAAACCATGTGATTTGAATTTTTTAAAGTGTAAAACGTTGGCCAGGACCCAGACCCTACCCCCAACATGTCAAGGTCAGTGAGTGTTGTGTAAATAGTAACCCATATGAAGCATGAGTTTCCTTCCTTATTAACGACCATGACCTAAGCAAGAGAATGCCACCTGTGTTAAGTAAAGCCAAATATGCTGCCCAAAACATTGTCTTTGAAAAAAAATTTTTTTTATATAATGACCTGGGGCATAAATTGTGATGAAAAAGGCAAATTGGTTCGGGGTTCCAGTCAGAGTTTCCTGCTCAGAAAGAGTCAAGGTATTTTCTTTAGAAATAAACTAAATTTAATCCTCGGCGTGACTTTACAGAGTGGATCCATTGGAGTTCAGTTGTGTGCTGGTACAGCCCTTCGAATTTTCTAGATCAGTGCTGTTTGATTAAACTTTCTGGGTTGATGGAAGTTGTTCTATAATCTGTTCTGTCCAGTAGAGTAGCCACTGGTCACATTGACTGTTAGGCAATTAAGTGTGAATGGCTGGAGAAATGGCTTTTGAATTTTATTTAATTTTATGTGATTTAATGTTAAATCGTCCTACATATTGTGGCTAGGATGTTGGTTAATGACATCAAGAGGTGAAATAACAGTGAGGCTAAGAGATAGTTTGTGGGCTTAGTAATAGTTTTTAAAAAGAAATTACTTTCTAAGCATAAGAAAGTCTGTGCCGGGTGTGGTGGCACACGCCTTTAATCCTAGCACTCGGGAGGCCAGAGGCAGGCGGATCTCTGTGAGTTCAAGGCCAGCCCGGTCTACATAGAGAGCTCCAGGCCAGCTGGGACTAAAGGGAAACCTTGTCTCAAAAAGACCAAAAAAAAAAAGTCTGTGAGCTCCAGTCAGATGATACAAATTTATTGATTGCCCTTTGGGGTTAATTACTTAGATACTTTGGACCAAGGAATGAGCAGTAAAACTTAAAGAGTCCTTTTTTATTAAGCCCCCTTTCTGGGACCATTAGTTGCATGTGAATCTATTGTCCAAAACCGTAGTTAGACAGTTGCTGTAAAGTATTTGACTTGCAAGCTGTGCATGACCCATGCTGTGAAATTGTGTTTAGGGTCTTGTGGCCAAAAAAAAAAAAAAAGGTCAGGGGCTGGAGAGATGGCCTAGCGGTTAAGAGCAACAACTGCTCTTGCAGAGGACCCGGGTTCGATCCCCAGCACCCACATGGCGGCTGAGAACCGTCTGTAACTCCAATTCCAGGAGAACTCCAGTTAGACCCTCTTCTGACTTCCGCGGCATTGCACGACAGGGGTGCACAGACCTACATGCAGACAGTACATTCATACACATAATAAAATAAAATTTAAATATTAAAAAAAAGTCATTGTTACAGAAAAATAAATAAATAGATTAAATAGATAATAAATAAAAAATAAATTTTATATTTAAAATATAAATACAAAATATATTATAATCAATATCTTTTAATAATCTCCTTGAGTAGGACTAAAAATAATCTCTGACTATTACTACTTAAGAACTATCCGTGTAATATTGCGCACTCTATTCTGATTCAAATTTATCAATGATAAATTCCATATGATAAAGAATAGTCTTATATACTTATTAACATGTATTTGTCTTTTGCAGCTATTTTCTTTTTTTATAAATTTTTATTATTTCTGTATGTGTTGAATGGACGTCTGCATAGCAGTTTGTGCACCCGTGTCGTGCAATGCCGCGGAGGTCAGAAGAGGGTGTTGGATCCCTGGAATGGAGTTCTCCTGGAATGGAGTTTCAACGGTTCTCGGCGCCATTGGTGTGCTGGGATCGAACCCGGGTCCTCTGTAAGAGCGTTGGTGTCTTAACCCGCAGGCCATCTCTCCAGCCCCATACATGTAATTTTTTAAGCTAAGCTTATTAAAGTAATGTTTTCCCCCATCTTTTCGAGCACTTTATCTTATTTCTTCTCTCCGCTCCCTCCCCTTCCCCAGCTTAAGGTCCCCCATTGTTCCCATTTGTTCTCTGTCATCAAGTGCCTTGGTCCTGCTATCTCTCCTCTGTAGAACTCCTTCACACAGATGTTCCTGGTCGCACAAATCTGTAATAATTTTTCCTTTTATGAAAGCCAAATTTAGAGCTTCCTTTCATTGAAAAGACTATTTTTTATTATTTCCTCATTTTTTCTTTTTTTTTTTTTTTTTTTTTTTTTTTTTGTCTTTTCCGACAGGGTCTCTCGTAGCCCAGCTGCCTGGAACTCATTCTGAGACAGGCTGGCCTTGAACCACAAAGATCTGCCCTGCCTCTGCCTCCCAAGTGCTAGGATTAAAAGGCATGCGCCCCACACCTNAGGTTTGACATTGTTGTAGTCTCTTTTTTTAGTTTTCACTAAAAAAGATTCAAAAAGGCACAAAGTGCCTTGCACAAAGGCACTTTTTACATTTTGTTTATATTAAAAAAAAAACACAGCCCAATCGAATTTAGAGGCTCAAAGGTTATTGAAACTATTCTATCGAATTGCTTTTTAAGTGAGTAGATGAAAGCACAAAATTCAGTTTGAGAGACATTTTCATGTAAAGATCAGACTGATACTGATAGTCCTCATTTAGATTTTGATTTAAAGAGTTCCTGTTCCTTTATTTAAGAATTTATACTATGTCAAAATTGCTTAGTCTGCCTCTTCATTCCTACTCAATGTAATGTGAACCAAGTGTATTTGCTGTAATGTAGCAGAATTGGGTTGAGTTATTCCAATTCTGGAACTACTCAACAAGTAAGGCTGTTCTTTGGAGCTTGTCTTTAAATTTTATCTACCCATGTTTGCCAAATGTTTATTTAAAAGACTTTATACAGTTAGGAGGTCAAATGCTATTGGTATGATATGAGTGGCATCCAAAAGACTTTCTTTGGAAAGACAAGGTGGTCTGGAAAGCATTTTGTTTTCACATCAGAAGTGTTGGCCAAACTGCATCCTTGGCCTAGATGGAGAAGCTGTTTCTGAACGTTTAGTTCATTCTTACTAAGACAGCACCCAAAAGGTGACTCTTACCTAAACAGTACTCCGAAGAAGAATGTGAGAGCCAAGATTATTAAGTCCTGGTGTCTATTTCAAAAGCAAGGAAGAGGAGTTGCTGGATTTTGTTCAACTTGAGACACTCTTGAAAAATAAGTAGAAATTCAAGCCATCGATTTTTTTTCTTTCTGACCACTTGACTTACTATGCACACACAATTTAGCTGTAATTGGATTTAAAAACAAAGTGGAAATTTTTATGGGTCCTTTTTCTCATTTGTGGACCATAAAATACTGAATTTATATGTTAAATTTTAAATAGTTGCTGTAAGCTACCTACATTATGTCAAACCAGGTGTCTTGAGGAATTATCTAATCAAATTCTTATGACTTCTCCAGTATGTGGAGAGTTGAGTTCTACTACATACGTGTTATTGGAAAGCCATTGATCACCGAGGAACCTAGCAGATGGAGTGTTGAATTTTTGACTTCTAAATAGCTTATCTTTTGTCCCTGCTCAAGGGGGTCAACTCTGTACACCACCATTCCTGAACTGCTCTGCTCTGCTTTCCATTTCTTTCCAGACATTTCCTTGCTTGTTTGGCCAATGACCTTTTATTTTTCCCTATTCACTTTCTGGGGTAATTCCCTGTGCATCTCTCACAACGTAGTGGTGCTTTTAAACACTCTTTACCTGGGTTTTATTCTAACTTAAGGTTTTGATATTATTCATATTATATTTTTAGGAACAATCAGAAATTAAAGCAAAGTACTGAGGAGCCTCTTGAGATCCGGCATGGCTTTCCCAGATCACTGCTCTAAATTCATCACTAGATGGAAAGTTATTAGGCCGAAGGAAAGTCTCTAATCTCCCTGATGAATGAGTTATCGAGTTGTTTTTTTTTTTACCGAAAGTTTTCCGTAGGATTGGTCAGTTTTTAGTTGAAAATCCAGGAGTAAGTGGTTGAGTATGTTGGTGGGTTGGGCGTGTGGAGTGGGGGGAAACAAAAGAAACGGATGTGGCCAATGTGTCCTTCAAGGGAACAGTGGATACATTTGCTATCTCTGTTTGCAAAGTAAGAGAAGACAGTAGCTGTTACACTATGTTGGCTAGATTGACTCGGACACAACCCATAAAGGAGCCCCTCTGTGGGAAAGGTGGAGACAAATCTCTGGGCTCTGATATTCATAGACAAGCGGTAAGGGAGAAAATATCTAACAAGGGAAGAGAAAGGTGTAATGGGATTATGGCTGCAAAAGAAGACTTGGCACTGTGCATCAGCCATGGTAGAAACCATCTGAAGAGAGCACTACGTGACAACGCCTGGCCTGCTATTCCAGCATGGACAACCAACTTCAGTTCAGGATGGCCGAAGCTCAAGACACATAGGGAATGTGTTTTGCTCATGAAAGAGTTCCAAGGAGTGCCTATCCTTCCTGTTATCTTCTGAGATGCTCTTGGTTTATCAAGGCTGTAGACAATTTTGGAGCCCGCTTTAGAGTTGGCTAGTTAGTGCAAGTGAGCCCTGGCATTATTTCCCCACCACCACCCCCACTTGTTTGTGGTGGGCTCACCTGAGAGTTAGAGGTGTAGAAGCTGCTTTCAGCTTGGGGCGGCTGGTCACCAATTCTCAACAAAAGCCATGTTTCCTGCCAGGTTTCCCTTGTCCTAAAACTTCCTGCCTCCTGGGTAACACAATCTAGTCAAATGGCAAGATCAATGCTATTCCAAGGTTGTTAACTCTAGCCCCTGACATGTTTCATTTATAATTATGTGGATTATTTATTTGGGAAGGTTTTTTTTTTTTTTTAAGGGCCAAGTTGCCCTACAGGTAAATGAGCTGCTGGGCCGTGTAGAAATTATTGTCCAAATGTTGCCAAATACTGACTTCGTAAAGGGGATATCAAGCTGCTGTTTATTAATCTGAATGTCTTAAAAAGCACTCTTGCTTGCTCTCTGTTATAGATACCGTCTTAGCCCATCTTGAGTTTTTCCAATGAACCCAATTTTAATATATGGTATTTTTGTATGCCAAACTGGTGTCTTGTTCTTTGTATTATGTGGTAATGTTAATTTTATGACTACTGTTAAAACACATTTGCTATGATTAAAATTCAAAATGATTTCAAGTAGACTCATGCATTGGGTTTTTTTTTTTTCTTCCCTTCCCTGCAAAGAAGAAAAGATTGACTGGGATTTTCATCATTGGTTACTTGAGGAATTTTAATAGACTTGGGTATTAAAGCAATAAAGAACTCCCGAGCCAAGGATTTTAAGTACAAGTGACTTTCAGGTGACTTTTTTGAGAAACTGAAGAACGGATTTGTAATGAGAAAACTTAAGGTTGTTTTGGCAACTTGGGTTCTCGTGGCTCTGGTGACTTGATTTTTATCCTCCACTGTTGAGAAATGACACAGTGTGGCTTGGGCCCCAGGTAGACTGTTGTGCTGGTCAGCGTATACAGCGTATAGAGCACCTTCACGAGGCCCCCCGACTTTGGCTCTTGTTCTGGAAAGGTGTCTTCAAATAAATGCTTTCATTGATGGTAAAGAGAATTTGCAGAGCCTTTTTTGATGGCAAGCGTCCTGGTTTTCGATCAGCAGATCACATCAAGGAAATTCAATTCAGCTTAATACACAGCCTTGTCCTAATTAGGGCATTATCAATGATCTGATCTGCACAAGGGCCAGCGTAAGCATGCTTTGTGTCTGGCAACTTTTAAAATCATTCCCATTGTTTAATAAGCTATGACTGTGATTCGATAAACACTTTTTGTTTAAAAAAAAATGAAGCTTTGTATTAGAGTTTACTTTTTTTTCTTTTTTTTTTTTTTTTTTTTTTTGTCTTTTTGTGACAGGGTTTCCCTATAGCCCCAGCTGGCCTGGAACTCACTCTGTAGACTAGGCTGTTTTTTTTTTTCTTTTTTTGTCTTTTTGTGACAGGGTTTCCCTATAGCCCCAGCTGGCCTGGAACTCACTCTGTAGACTAGGCTGGCCTTGAACTCACAGAGATCCACCTGCCTCTGCCTCCCAAAAGGTAGGATTAAAGGTGTGTGCCACCACACCCAGCTAGAGTTTAGATTTTTTTGAAAGTGTGAAATTGTGCATATTTTACTAATTCTTAGTGTGACTTCCCTGGTCTCACAGTGTAGGAATAGAGATTGGGATTGGTTAGCAATCCTTTTGTTGGAATCACCTGTTCAGGCTTGATGAACACTTGGCCATCATCCAGAAGAATAGGAAGAAGACAGAAGGTCATGTAGAGAAGATAAATAAATGCCTTGACTCTGGAGCTTGGATCCTCACATCCATCCTAGGTATAGATGATGTCTTTGCCTGTAAAGTGATGGGAACAGGCTAAAGGAGGAAGGGTTGTGGGGAACCCTATAGAAGCATCTTTCCTGGGTACCTTAACATCGACAGTCTCTTCAGTGTCTGTTATGTGGCTGGGAATCTATTCCAGACAGAGATAGCAATCACAGAACAAAGAAACATTTCCATACAAGTCTGGGTCAGCGAACCAATGAGTTTAGCAAGCATTACTTGTGGGAGCTTGGGAAATTACACTACAGAGGGAGAGTCTCCCTCTCAACAATCAGTAACCCTTTATCCTCAAGGATGGGAGAGGCTTTAGGAGACTTTTCCTGCACGAGGGAATGTTGACAGGCCCAATCTTGTGAGAGTCCTCTGCCAGTAATCACAGCTGCTTTGACTCAAGATTACAAAGACCATGCCATGCTTGGAGGGTAGTTCCACAGTAATGATGTATAGCTGGAAACTGTCAGCTCCAGAGGCTTCCATCCTGGCCTGTTCCTGAAAATGAGGAATGCATATGAGTACTCAAAATCTGAAAGAGAGTGAATATCACCAAATCTAGCATTTATTCACTCACTCTCAGCACACACATATATACACACACACACACCAAATACTAGAGCAAAAAATTCATAAAACAATAGCTTATCTGCAATACATCATTTTTAAGTTAATTTTTATTGAGTGCATTTCATACAACATTTCTTAATCAAATTTAGACTCATTCCCCCATCCATGCCCACCCCTCACGCCCCCACCCCCACTCCCCACCAGAGCTCATGGATTCTGTCATACATGTTAAGTCCTGTCTTGCATCTTTTTCTCAGTCTTTTATAACCCTTTCGATGCACAAGTTTACTGTTTTGGTCAGTTCTTTGAATAGGTTTTTCTCTCTTTTTTTTGTTCCCGTTAATTTTATATTATTCCAAAATATGCATATATACACTCCACAAATAAATCAAAATTACAAATTCCGAAAATAAACTATAGGTTAATTCCAAAACACATTTAGAGATTCACACTTTTTTAAACTTTTTAATTTATTTCTGTATGTGTATGAATGTACTGTCTGCATGCAAGTTTGTGCACCTGTGTCGTGCAGTGCCGCAGAGGTCAGAAGAGGGTGTCGGATTCCCCTGGAACTGGAGTTCTGGAATTGGAGTTTCAGACAGTTCTCAGCTGCCATGTGGGTGCTGGGGATCAAACCCGTGTCCTCTGTAAGAGCAGTCGGCGCTCTTAACTGCTAGGCCATCTCTCCAGCCCAAGAGATTCACATTTTAACAGTAAAGTTTCATGCAGGTAAAAAGAAGTATAACTTTATATTCTTTTTTTGTATATATATATATAGTTATATATATAGTTATATATACATAAATATACACATACATACATGCATGCATACACATATCACTTGAATTGGAGGATTTTTTTTTTCTTCCTTAAAAGATGTCATGTTTTCCTTAAGGAAGTGCTTGAAGGTTTCTCCTTGGCAAACCCAACCATCAATCCTGCTCTTTTGCTCTATATTGGGGTCTTTCCCTCCCATGGTCCCCCAAAATGAAGTCCAGTAAGCACATGCCCTGTCTTGATCCCTTACATCATTTTTTTACATTTATTTCCAGTGCTAATTGCTAGAAGAGAGCTCTGCTTCAAGACTGCATATATGACAGATGAGGGAAAAGCAACCAACTCTAGAATTAAGGCTGAGCTTCTGCTTTTCTTTTTATAGGTTTAAAAACTTTTGCACAATTCTACCTGACCCAGAAAATGATACAGCTGTGATTGGTTTCAGCCTCTCTCTCCAAACAGATCATTCCTGTATCTTTTTCTGTTCATGCCATTGTACAAGTTTTCTTTTTTTACTTTTTTAAGTTGAAAGGGAGGTGAATTCATGAACACGTATGTGTAATATGTATGCGTGTGTACATGTGTACAGGTGTATATACACATGAGGACTTCATAAGCTCTGGCACAGAGTTTTTTTTTTTTAAGGTTAATAGAGTAAAATCCTTAAAAATATCAGAGTAGGCTGAGTGTAGTGGTGCATGCCTTAATTCCAGCACTCAGGAGGCATAGGCAGGCCGATCTCTGTGAGTTCAAAGCCAGTCTGGTTCACCTAGTGAATTCTAGGCCAGCTGGGGCTACAAGGAGACCCAGTTTCAAAAAAGATCCTGCAAAAATATCAGAGTAAGGAAAAGTCCTCCGATTCAGCTCTAAAGCTTATTTTTATTTATTAATTTATGTATGTATGTATTCATTCATTCATTCATTCATTTATTTTGGTCTTTTGTAGACCAGGCTGGCCTTGAACTCACAAAGATCCACCTGCCTCTGCCTCCTGAGTCCTGAGATTAAAGGCATGTGCCACCACACCCTCCTTCTGAAGCTTATTTACATGAATCATGAGCACAGAGAGAACAAACCTTGGTCCTTCGGTCAGCATTCCCAGCTGTACAGGCTCAAGGGCTCTGGATCCTTTTCATTCAACATGGAAATAGCTCTCACCCATGGCAAGGGTCAAGGCTGAGGCTCCTATAGCAAATAACAAATCAACGAGAAAAACTCAACACATCTACTTAACATATGGGTGTGTGGCTTATTGGTACAGTATGAGATTGATGTGCGCAAGGCCCTGGGTTCCTTCCTCAGTACTGCTACAAACAGAATAAAGGCCCAAGAGGAAACTGTCTTTGTAATGAGCCGTGAGGAGGAGTTGACCAGGGGGCAGATGAGTGTGAACTGACGGTGACAAACTGGAGGGAGTTCAGAAAGCTCTGCTTGTCCAGATTCCTCTTGGAATCCCTGCATATGGATGTTTTCCATCAGGCATAGAAGGGCCACCTGACACCCAAGTCTTCAGGACAGAATGGAGAGAGGTCAGACTCTCCTTTGTAGGCTTTATGATCTCCTTTAGGCATGAAGAGCAAGGGAAGTCCTGTTCTATAGCTGGCTTCAGGGTGGGGTGGGAGGATGTCACAGAACTTGACTTCGTTTAGCTTAGAACCATCAATGAGGGAGAGCTACATTCTGACATTTTGTGTTCTAAGGTCAATGTTCGTGTAGACCTTACACTCTTGTAGGATAGAAATAAAGTTATTGATTAAAATAAATGATACTGCTGCCCAGGGCATCTGGCTGCATTTTTCATGAAAGAAATCAGGCTTGTCTGTTTTGGTAGGAGATAGAGCCCTTCATGAATTTCTGGAGTCATGGCTTCTAGAAGAAATCAGAAGAAGGAATCAAGGTGAATGAGGACTATTTTTAGAAATACTCAAGAAGATAAAACACAAGAGAAAGGAGACATGGGTGTCTGCCTTTCCTGGTAGGCTACTTGCTGCCCATACATTTTCTCATGCTAATTGTGCTGTGATTAATGATATTTCCATATACCTATTACTTTGGTTCAATGTTCATGGCTGCCCAAAATACCTATGTTCAAATCCTTTGGGCGGAGGTGCTTACATCATGGGAGCAGAGCCCTAATGCATGGGATTGCTGCCCTTATGCAAGGGAAGAGTAACCAAGAGGAGAAGACCTGCTCGGAGTGGGGGGGGGGGTGGTCAGGATGGAATAAAAGAAGAAAGAGGCAAAAGAGATCCAGCGGTGCAGGCATTTTCTTGGCTTCACCTGCCATGATATGAATTATACATCACATCCTTCTGCCAGGATGGGCTAAAACTTCTGATGAGAGAAAGAGGAGAGAGAGAGACAGAGAGAGAAAGAGAGAGAGAGAGAGAGAGAGAGAGAGAGAGAGAGAGAGAGATCCAAGTACAAGCTGCTTCATCTGCTATATGGAAGAATCTAAAAGGGACCCTCTATGAAACAAGAGGTATACCCTCCCACACGCCAAATCTTCTAGAATTTGATCTTGGACTTCTCTGCTTGCAGAACTGAGAAAATAAATTTTGTTTATAAGCCACCAAGTTTATAGTATTATGTTGTAGCAGCCCAAGCAGACTAAGCTGTCCATAAAAGAACATTTTACGAAAGCACAGCCATGGGTCTATTTCACAGGCAGTTATTTTTTCCGAAGACATAACTACATGTGAAACTGGCTCACAGTGGGCATTTTGTCTCACTGTGCTCAGACAACATGGAGTTATTTTCTTTTTGTCATGAGCAGAAGAAAAAAGTGTGTGGCCTCCTTTGTTCCAGTACTTGTATGATTCATATCTGAATAAAACAGGAGTTCAGTAATGCTGAACAAGCTATAGGAAACTGTCTAATATACAGGCTGGAGAACTGTACTTTCCAAGCTATGTTTCAAGATAATGTATATTATGGAAGAAAAGGTTTGTGGTTAAGCAACTGGGAAAATGCTGGGTTTAAACATTTTTATTTTTTTGTTTAAAAGGTTTGTGTGTGTGTGTGTGTGTGTGTGTGTGTGTGTGTGTGTGTGTGTTTGCAGAGAGACAGAGACCCAGAGAGACACACACAGAAGAGAGAGACCAAGGGATAGAAATAGATTTTAAGGAATTGGCTCATGTAATTGTGGAAGCTGGTAGGTTGAAAATCTTCAGGTAAGTGAATAGAGTGGAGACCCAAGGACAAGAAGGTGTTGCAACATGAGTTCAAAGGCAGTCTGCTGGTAGAATTCCCTTGTCCTGTGGGGAGGTCAGTCTTTCTGTTTAAGGTGAATTAGATGAGGCCTGTCCACACCAAAATGAGTACCTGCTTCACTTAGTCACCTGATTTAAATGTGAGTTACATCAAAATATATCTTCACAGTGACATTCCAGACCAATATTTGACCACATATTTGAATATAATATCCTAGACACACTGACCTAGGAAATTAATCCTCATAAGATGCTGGGGATGTAGCTGAGTATTTGCTAGCCTAGCATCCACAAAGCTATGGGTTTGATTTGTAACACCATGAAATTATTATTCACGATAAAAATAATCATAATAATCATCACAGTATGCTGAAGCTCCTGGGGAGTCTCCAAAAGGGGAATGCAATGTTTCACTTCCTACAGTTAAAAAAACTGTTTAGGATTTATTTATTTATATATATATGTACATATTTATATATATATGTATATATATATGTATATATATATGTATGTGTGTGTGTGTGCGTCTGCATTTTATATGTGTGCAGACTCTCTCAGAGGCTAGAATAGGGTTGTGAAGCCAGGTTTAGTAGTACATGCCTTTAATCCCAGTACTCAAGAGACAGAGGCAGGCAAATCTCTAGGAGATCTAGGCCAGCCTGGTCTATATAGTGAATTCCAGGACAGCTGGGGCTACAGGGAGATCCAGTTTCAGACAAAACAAAAACAGAAGAAGATACAGGATGCTCTGGAGCCTGAGTTACAGGCTGTTATGAGCCACCCAGTGTGGATGCTGGGACCTGAACTTGGGTCTTTTGGAAGATTAAGAAATGCTTGTAACCATGAGCCATCTCTCCAGGCCCTTCCTCCCAGTTTATTTCAGTAAAGAATCTATCATTGAAGAACATGTGTTAATGACTGGTGGAGCATAGTTGAAGGAATAGTGTGTTTGTCTATCTATCTATCTATCTATCTATCTATCTATCTGTCATCTATCATCTATCTATCATCTATCTGTCATCTATCTGTCATCTACCTGTCATTTATCTATCTATCTATCTATTTATCTATCCTATCTATCTATCTATCTATCTATCTATCTATCTATCTATCTATCTATCTATCTATATCTCTGTGTGTTTGCCTATGAGGACGAGTGCCCAGGCAGCTACAGCTGTGTGCCTGAGGGACACGTGTGACAGCTAGAGAACAGCCATGGGTACGTTTTCTGTTTTCTGGTGCCTTCCACCTTTTGTCATTGATCTGGAAATGTGCCATGTGGGTCAGACTAGCTGGCCAAGGAGCCTCCAGAGGTCTACCAGTCTCTCCCTCCCATATTGCCACCTCTGGGATTGTAGGCTTGTGCCACGATGCCTAGCTTTTTATATGGGTTCTAAGGAATCCAGACTCGGGTCTTCATTCTTGTGAGGCAAGCATTTTAATGACAGAGCCATCTCCTCAGCCCCACAATACTGATCTTAAATAAAGATTCACAATTTCCCCTAACCTATGCATTTCTGCACTGAAGTGATCATTAAAGCCTTGCCTCAAAAAAAAAAAAAAGTATACCTTTAAATATTTACTTTTAGCTGGGCATGGTAGTGCATACCCTTAATCCCAGCACTCTGAGGCAGAGGCAGGCAGATCTCTGTGCAGTCAAGGCCAACCTGGCATACACAGTGAGTTCCCAGCCAGCTGGGGCTACAAGGAGACCCCGTCTTAAAAAGACACAAAAAAGGGTGTGGTGGTACAGGCCTTTAATCCCAGCACTAGGGAGGCAGAGGCAGGTGGATCTCTGTGAGTTCAAGGCCAGCCTGGTCTCCATAGTGAGTTCCAGGATAGCTGGGGCTACAGGGAGACCCTGTCTTAAAAAGACACAAAAAAGGGCATGGCGCACGCCTTTAATCCTAGCACTTGGGAGGCAGAGGCAGGCGGATCTTTGTGAGTTCAAGGCCAGCCTGGTCTACAGAGTGAGTTCCAGGTCAGCTGGGGCTACAGGGAGACCCTGTCTCAAAAAGACAAAAAAAAAAAAAGACAAAAAAAATTACTTTTATGCAATAAAATCAAAACATTAATTTGTGCTTGCTTTTTAAACTTTTACAACAATATCATGTAAACATGAAATAAACCAATAATTGCATTAGATTTGCCTTGATGGTGTATTATAAGTAATTTGCATGTTTAAATCCTGTACCACACACACTACTGATGAAATGTTCTTCCCTGAGCAAATTACGGGGAGAAATATGTATACGTCTGCTTCAGCAATAGGGGTGTGATGACTCAGATTTGAGCTACTGCATACATATCAGAGTCTAGTTTGGAACATTATAGCCTAAGAAGTCATAAATATTCATTACTACTGATTGTGAGGTTAAAAACAACCCATAACAAACCAAGATGATACTGATAAGCAAACCCGACTGTAATTTACTCTTAAGAAACAAGAAGATCAGCAATTAAAAAACATGATCAGTTCAAAGAAGTCCTGATAATAAGTATCTTTTCCTAAATTGTAGGAATTTCAACTATTAGCATAGGCACTTGTGCAGCAGGAAAATCACAGTGTTAAACAGCAGATGAGTGAGACTCTGAATTGGGACCATCTTTAATTCCATAAACTATACAAATGAGCGATTTTTAGCTTAAAAATGCCAAATTTAGCAAAGAATGGAGGCACTTACTCATATATTGATCTCTTCCAGCCATTGAAGAAAAAGTTTTAGGTTTGGTGGGCAGCCATTGGGAAGACTTTATAGCATAGGGCCATTCTTCCTGGATTACTAGAGGATTAGGCAAATACATGGAGAAGACACATAAAACAACTTTATATTTTTAAAAATAGAAACATAATGTTATTTTTAGCAGAAATGAAAGTTGGTACTTGTAATATTTACATGAAAATATATTCAGTAAGACAGGCATGGTAGATCACACTTGGTAATTCCAGAACTCAGGAGGCAGAGGCAGGAAGAATGCCAGATTCAAGGCCAGCTGTAGCATCAAAACAAACAGCCAGACATAGATGTGCACACCTATAATCCCAGCACACAGGAAACACAGGCAGGAGGGTTCAAGGCTAGCCTGATCTACATAGTGAGTTCCAGCAGGATAGCCAGGGCTACATGGTGAGACCCTGTCTAGCAACAAACAAACTCAAATATGGTCAATACATATGCAATATAAGGGTTATCTGTGCTTTCGTGAATTTTTATCAGTTTTTATATATTATAAGCACATGACCTCCCACCATGTACTGGTTAAACTCCTCTTTGTATTTCTACTTCCTTCAACATGCCATTTAGAACAAATGAAAACTCCTTCCTAAGTTCATGTCAGACAGTCATAAAATGACCCTCATTTTACCATGCTATTCTGCCTCATTCCTTACTCTTGGGAAATTAAAATATACTCCAAAATAAAATACTTTATACTTCCTGAGGATTCACCCCAATTCTTTTTCATAGGGAAGAGAGGTGATAGCTTTGATTTATATGGAGATGGTTATTGTATTACTTTTCTCGTGGTTGTCTAATTATAAGCAGTCATCTCTAAAGACATGAACATACCAGCATCACTAAATGTACTCAACAAGACGTTTATCTATATGGACATATGTAAGCATATGTGACAATATTATTGAAGAAATCAGGAAATTGAGGGGGAGTGGGGAGGGTCTGGGGGGAGTTAGAGTAGGGAGAGAAAAGTGAAAATGATGTAAATAGCATACTCACACGTGAAATTCTTAAAAAAAATGTTATTAAAGAAACTAAACTTAAAATAGTTAAACTCTTTCATAGTTTAAAAAACATCTGACTCATTTAGGGCTTATAGTTTGAGAAGTTTCAACTCACAGTCTTGAGTCTGTTAATTCTGGGTCTGCTGTTGGACAGAACACAGTTACAGTAAGAATGGAGAGAATACAGCTTACCCTGGGAGGTAGGGGGGAGGGGAGTTGTGCAGACTTACAGTGAGGAAGGACCAGGCATAACCGTCAAAAGTACACTCCCCCTGTGGATGCTAGTGCCAATTACCTAGCTGTAAGTATTTATTGTGCACGGCCCCTTGAGCTTTTGTCCAAAGCAGTTGGGAGTGATGCATATTGGAAACAACAAAAACAACAACAGAAAGGACTGCATCAAAGAACTGACTGAAACAGTGAACTTCTGCTCAAAACAGTCAACTTCCACATGGAGAATATTGAGAAAGACTGAGAAAGAGATGAAAAGCATGTTTAGCAGAATGCATGAGCTCTGGTGGAGTGGGGAGATGGGGGGGACATGGGTCTAGATTTGATAAAAAAATACATACATAAATTAAAAAAAAACAAAACAGAAAACAAAAGTACACTCCCACCTACCTCCTCCTCCAACAAGGCCCTGCCTCCTAAAGGCTCCTGAACTCAAAATAGTGCTACCAGCTGGGGACCAAGCTTTCCACACATGAGCCTGTAGGGAACATTTCATAATCAAATCAGTGCAGCTATTATTTAAGAACACTTATGATTAAATAAAATGGAAGATAGTGAGCTAGCAAGCTGGCTCAGAGGCTCACTGCACTTGCTGCTAAGCCTGATGACTTAAGTTCATTCCTGGGACCTGCAAAGTGGGAGGAGAGAATTGACTCCTACCAGTTGTCCTGTGACATGCCCTCATGTCCCCAGAGACACTCTGCCCTGCCACACATGCAACAAATAAATAAACATTGTACAGACTTTTAAATAAGAAAATGGGAAGGAAGATGGCATTTGATAACATGCACACATCTCATGCAAGCTCAGACGAGACAAAATCCCAGCAGAGACGTGGGGAAGGGGGTTAAAAACCCAACTCTACCTGAAGATGTATTTGCAACCAATGGCTGCTGGGAGCCGGGGAGTCAGTCTTTTTCAAGCATGGGATACTTGATGGGATAACCAGGCTCCAGCGGATGGGCCAATACTGATAATATATATAATATATTTTAATATAATTATATATAATATATTATAATATATTATATATTATATATAATAGAGCACATCAAATTGGGCAGGGGATAGTTAGGGAGGTGTTGCTAGGGGAAGGGATCTAAATATAATGACAATATTTTATATGAAAATCACAAAATTAAATAAAAAATAGGATAGACTGAGTACATAAATTCTGACGAGCAGTAGAGTTAGTTAACATGGGGTTAGATGGGGAAGACTTTGCAAGAGCCTTAAGTCAGGTACTACTTCAGGGGGGTGAGGGGCTGTGGTTCCTGCCTGGGATTTATTCCACATACACTGTCCCTATTATGTGCTGGCAGTTGAATCCCCCCAGCATCTGCATCCATGCTCAGTCAGCCGTCAGCCGTTGCTGAATGAATGCTTCTATGGGTTGTCACTGAGATAATTCAGGCACTTTGGGCTTCAGATGAGCTGACAGTTTTGGAATGCACAGAATGGTTGGGACTCTTTTCTTGCAGATCTCATCATTTTCTGCACTTAGATTCTTGCTTTGCTGTGGGGAATAGCTCACTTTCTCCTTCCTGCCCATCAAACCCATTTTAATGAGCTGTTCCTGTTCAGCTGTCTTCCTGCAATAAAGTCATATCCCCTTTCTCAAAATGTTCATGCTCAACGCTGACTTGCTGGGCAATTCTGCTTGTTAAAAAGAATGAACTAATGTCAAGATCCACCAACCCTCTCTACTCCTTGCTTTGACCACCTACAGATGTTGAGTATTTCCCCATAGTCCACTAATCTGAATACATTAATATTGTCTGTTCTGCTGTACTTGGTTTCTGTATGTGTGGTATGGGCTGAGGAGGATGGGAGCAGGGTCTAGACTATGGTGATTTGGCACCTGGGGTGGAAATTTATTTCCTGAGCACCTCTTTTTCCTCATCCTAACTCCGGCTCTGCAAGGGGGACAGGAGGAATGAGTGAGTGTGAGCACACATGTTGGTCTTCAATGTGACTGGATCAAACGTAAGATCAGCTCTACGTCATTGTTTTCCTCAGCAACTACCAACACAGTCTTCTCTGTGTGTGGTATGCTCAATGAATACTCCATATACCAAAATACATACTAATCGAGTGACATGGTGACATTTGAATTTCCTTGTACATCTGAAAAAGGAAAACATTCTTTTTTAAAATTTTTATTTATTATTTTATGTGTATGAGTATACTGTCTGCATGTGCATTTGTGCACCTGTGTCATGCAGTGCTGTGGAGGTCAGAAGAGGGCATCGGATTCCCCTGGAACTGGAGTTAAAGATGGTTTTTAGCTGCCATGTGGGTGCTGGGAATCGAACCCTGGTCCTCTGCAAGAGCAGTTGGTGCTCTTAACTGCTGAACCATCTCTCCAGCCCCCATGGAAAACATTCTTTAGATGAACTTGAACATATAAACTTTTATAGGTACAGAGGTTATATGTATATTTTAAATATAATTGCATTAATTGTAAAACACATTTTGAAGCTTGGATTATTTTTTCTTATCTACTTGTTTGCTTATTTGTTGTTGTATTTAAGACAGGGTCTCCCTTTAGCCCTAGCTGGACTGGAGCTTGCTATATAGATAAGGTGGGTCTGAGTCTCACAGAGATCTGCCTGCCTCTTCCTCTTGAGTGCTGGGATTAAAGGGATGCACCACCAATACACAATACACAATTCTGGGACTGGAAAGATGCCTCAGAAGTTAAGAGCTTTGACTGCTCTTGCAGAGGAACTCGTTTCAATTCCCAGTACTACCTGGAGACTTACAACTCCAGTTCCAGGGGACCTGACACTCTCTTCTGACCTCCTGGGCATTGCGCAACATGGCTACACTTACACACATACAGGCAATACAGTCATACATAAAATAGAAATGACACATAAAATATTTTTAAAAACACAGTTCTATCAGCTGACCTCTATACAATTCACCATTTACTCATATAATAGTACTGATTTATTGAGCTGTTGGTATTGTTGTAAGGGTTATAGCAATTAATGTAAATAAAGGAGTTAGAGCTGGGGAGTGAGGCTCAGGGCAGATAATGAATTTAGAATACATGAGACCCGGGCTGGAGAAATGGCCTAGCGGTTAAGAGCGCTGACCACTCTTACAGAGGACTGAGATTCGATCCCCAGCACCCACATGGCAGCTGAGAACCGTCTGAAACTCCAATTCCAGGAGAACTCTAGTTCCAGGGGAATCTGACACCCTCTTCTGACTTCCGTGGCATTGCACGACACGGGTGCACAAACCTACATGCAGACAGTACATTCATACACATACAGAAATAAAAAAAAAAATTAAATAAAAGAATACATGAGACCCTAGGTTCAACCCTTAGCATGAAAATAAATAGATAGGCCAAGAAGACACAATAGAGAAAAGACAGCATCTTCAGCAAGTGGTGTTGGCAAAACTGGATCACCTCTTGTAGAAGAATGAAATTAAACCCCTACCTCTTGCCCTGTACAAAAGTCAACTCCAGATGGATCAAAAACCTCAACGCGAAACCCCAAACTCTGAAGGCGATGAAGAAAAAGTGGGCAGCAGACTACAAGACATAGGCGTAGGAAAAGACTTCCTAAATCAGACAGCAGCTGCACAAGAATTAAGGTCAACAATTGACAAATGGGACCTCATTAAACTCAAAAGCTTCTGTACATCAAAAGAAACAATCAAGGAAATGAAGAGAAATCCCACAGAGTGGGAAGAAACCTTCACCGCAGAAACATCTGACAAAGCATTGATTTCTAGAATATATAAACTACTCAAAAAACAAATAATAAAGAAAACAAATGACCCACTCAATAGATGGAGCAAAGAGCTGAACAGAGACTTCACAAGTGAGGAATTAGAGATGGCTGAGAAACACCTTAAGAAGTGTTCAAACATCACTAATCATTTAAGGAAATGGCAAAATCAAAACCACTTTAAGATATCATTCTTACTCCAGTAAGGCTGGCAAGGATCAAGAGAACAAAATATGATACCAAGTGCTGGATAGGCTGTGGGGAAAGGAGAACACTCAACCACTGATGGTGCGGAATGTAAACTCATACCGCCACTTGGAAAGCAGTGTGGAGAAAACCTGGGAAGACTTGGAATAACTTGCCACCTGACCCAGCCATACCATCCTGGGCATGTACCCTCAAGACTCACCCCACTGCAGAGGTACATGCACGCCCATGTTTATTTCAGCTCTTTCACAATAGCAAAGGAGCTGGAACCAACCCCCAAATGCCCCTCAAGGTGAGTGATAGAGGAAGGAAAATGTGGTTCATCCTACACAATGGAGAGCTCTCGAAGCAGTCAAGAAGATGGACATCATGAAGGCCTTTGCAGGAAAATGGTTTGGAGCTAGAGGGACCATACTTGTTTGATGTGTGACAATAACACAGTCCCAGATAAAACAAAACAATGAATGGTTATCCCTCATCTGTGGATGCTAGTGCCAATTTACCTAGTTGTAAGTATTTCTTGTGTGGGTTGCATGGCCCCTTGAGCTTTTGTCCAAGCAGTTGGGAGTGATCCTTATTGGAAACAACAACAACCAAACAACAAACACCAACCCAACAGAAAGGATCTGCATCAAAGAAGAACTGACTGAAACAGTTTTTTGAAACTTTCTGCTCCAAAACCGTCAACTTCCACATGGAGAGAGAAAATTGGAAAGACTGAGAAAGAAAAGGAGATATGTGAAAAGCATGTTTGGGGGACTGGAGAGATGGCCCTCCTAGCAGTTGGCGACACCGACTGCTCTTGCAGACGGACCCGGGTCTCGATCCTCAGCACCCACATTGGCGGATAAAACCGTCTTTACTTCCAGTTCCAGGGAAATCCGACGCCCCTCTTTCTGACCTCCGCGGCCATCGCCCGGACATGGGTTCGCAAACCTACATGCAGACAGTCATTCATAAAAACACATATGCAACATAAATAAAAAATTTAACAAAAAAAGAAAAGATGTTTGGCACAATGCCTTGAGCTTTGGGGGTGGGGGGAGGGATAGGGGGGGGGACCCCACGTTCTAGATTTGATACAAATATATATATAATATACCTATAAAAAGTAAACAGGTAAAAGACTTCTTAAGTCCGTTGCTGGGGAAGTAGGCTGGGTTCGTAGAGTGCTGCCAAGCATGCAGAAACCGTTGTTTTTGCTTCCCAAAAGGAGGTGGGAGGGAAAATGAAAGAAAAAAATAAGTATAAATAAATAAAGGGATATAGGTAATGCCTGGCATGCTGTAAGATTTAAGAAAAGATAAGCCGGCTGTGGTAGCGCACACCTTTAATCCCAGCACTCGGGAGGCAGAGGCAGGCAAATCTTTGTGAGTTCAAGGCCAGCCTGGTCTACAGAGTGAGTTTCAGGACAGCTGGGACTACAGGGAGACCCTGTCTCGAAAAGACAAAAAAAAAAAAAAAAAGTAAATAAATAAATAAATAAATAAATAAATAAATAAATAAAATTTATGATCCTTGGGCTGGGAGGTAGCTCGGTTGGTAGAGTGCTTGTGTAGCATGAACAAAGCCTGCACAACCTGCGATATGGTGTCATCTGCCCCATAGTCCCAGCATTTGGTGGGTGAAAGGAAGAGGATCAGAAGCTCATCTTCAGCTACACAGTGAGTTCAAGGCCAGCCTGGGATACATGAAACCCTGTCTTAATAAAAGTACAGAAACATGGTCAGGTATGGTGGTGCATGCCTGTAATTCCAGCACTTGGGAGGCAGAGGCAGGCGGATCTCTGTGAGTTCAAGGCCAGCCCGGGGTCCTGGGGTCTACATAGTGAGTTCCAGGCCAGCTGGGAGTACAGGGAGACCCTGTCTCAAAAAAGACAAAAAAAAAAAAGAAGGATAGAAACACGAGAGTAGGGAAAGGACACTGATGTGAATGAGGGTTACTTCTTCCTTTCTGAGGGGGCATCTTTCTTTCTTTCTTTGTAGTAAGAAAGTTAACTAAGCTCACTACTACTAAGCTATGTGCCCAGCCTGTGAAGAATAATATTTTAAGGAAAACAGCTTTACCACAGTCTTTGGGCATACATTCTGTCTATCAAGCAGTAAATTGTTACAGGCTCCACTTGAAGAGACTAACATTCAAGTTCAACAGAAGGTTCTAGAGACAAACTAAACTGAATATCTTGAAAAAGAAAAAGAAAAAGCAGTGACTGTACGGTCTCTGAAATAACAAAGCCAGTTCTCTGTGCAGACAGGGCTCTCTTTCTTGAATTTTTCACGCCCTTTGAGTGAGTTTTTCTCTGTCCTCTTGCCTTTTCTCTAGTAAAAAGGCCATTTCTCATTTCATTCCTATCTCCACTTTACTCTTCAAGACTGAGTGACTTTAGAAACATCTAATTCAACTGGATTTATTTGCAATGCTCAGAAACTAATTTATTTATTCCATTTATTTTACAACATACCCATTACCAGGGGATTCTGGGCACACATAAATGATCTGTGTGGGACTGGCAGAGGCACTCGTGATAGATGGGGAGCAAGCAAAGTCTGAAAACGTTAGTCAAAAGGATTCTTCCCTTCTAGAAATGCCTTGCCAAGCAGGTTGGTCTGGCAGTTTTTCGCATTTTGGGTTCACTCTTCTCATGCTTTTACTGCAATACTCAAGAAGAGGAGCAGGGCGGAGCAATGGTGGCAGGGGCTCTGCAGGGCAGGGCAACAGGAGGTGTAGGCGACTGGAGAGGGGTTGGCAAAGGCCTCACTTTTTTCTCTCCATCAAGGGTGGGCATGGTAGCTCACTCTGGTGATCCCAGCTTATGGGAGGTGGAGGCAGGGAGATCATGAATTCATGGTAGTCCCTGGCTACATAGTGAGTTCTACATAAGCCTGAGACTGTGTCTGAGCTCTGTGGCTAATGGTAGTGTCTCCTTGAAAGACCTCTACCAGTTACATAGTAGTTATCCCTGGCCTTATGAAGGAAAAAGAAAAGCTGCTGAGTCCCCACTAGGAGACTTTAGAAGGAAGCTAACCAACAGGAACTAGAGCCTAGGGTCTTCCTAGGGTTCCCATTCAAGAAGAAAAGCATGAATATCCAAAGACACTAAAGAATCAGATTGGACCTGTGTTTAAGTCCCTATGTTAATGTATTGTCAAGGTCACAATCTGTATCCTGGAAGTCCTCGCAAGCCAGGCTCAGCTACCCATCCTCAGTAGGTCAACTAAGGAGATAAATAATAATGAAAAGTAAAGAAAGGAAATGTATTCATTGTAGCTATGTTAGAAAGAGGAATAAAGGGGTCCAAGGACCTCTCAACTTCATCTTCTGAGTCCTTGCATGAGCTTCAGGTTAAACAGAGGATCATAGGTTTGCAAAACGAAGCAGTCCTGGTCAAGGGATCACTGAATCCCAGATTTTCCTGCAAAGGGGGTCTGACAATTAGAACCGTATGAAATCTCTTCCTGGGAGACAAGTTTCTCTTCTAGTTGGCCTCAAGGTACCAGCCTTTACCTTCTCCCAGCGTGAGATTCCTGGAGAAATTTCAATTTCATGGGAGAACCATTGTTTCAATATTCTGGTAACCAAAGGGGAGGGCCATAACTATCTTTCTTTCTTTTTTAAAATTTTTATTTATTCTTGTATGTGTATGAATGTACTGTCTGCATGTAGGTTTGTGCACCAGTGTCGTGCAATGCCTTGGAGGTCAGAAGAGGGCGTCAGATTCCCCTGGAACTAGAGTTAAAGACGGTTCTCAGCCGCTATGTGGGTGCTGGGGATCGAACCCGGGTCCTCTGCAAGAGCAGTCAGCACTCTTAACCACTAGGCCATCTGTCCAGCCCCCCATAACTATCTTTCTTTAGACTATCTTTGCATCTGGTAGGATGGTTACATTTGAACCAGATGTTTTAGCAGTCTCACCCCTACTAGTTAGGGAAAGAATCTCTAGCCCAGGCTTCAAGGTTGTTTCCTGTACCATGTGAAACCAGGTGCTATTCTTTGTCCTTCCAAATTCGATAGGATAAAGAGACTGATTTTTAAAAGCCTGTATCAAAACAACATAGCTTTGAGTGGGCCTCTTAGCCCTAAGTGCTCTCCAAATGGAAAATATTATTACAGCAGGACTAATCTCTTTTTACAGCAGTAAAAGACAGACTCAGTCATGTAAGCACATTGGTGGCATCAGCCAGATTTAACTCTGAATGGAAAATGGGTTTTTAGACAAGTTGGTCTGGGAACAACAAATAAATGTTGTACTTAGTATGAAGAGGAAGATGTGACCTTGGCTGTTCAAAAGGCCCTCATGTTTGGGATGCAGGAGAACTGAGGTACCAAACCAAATTAGTGTACATCAGTGGACAGAAGGGCAGCAAGCCCCTTGGCTCTCACAGTGAGCAGAAAAGCCCGCAAGCAAATTAGGCCTAAATAGGTCATCAAATGCTTCTTTGGTTTTCTTAGCAATGGAGACAGATCATCATGGTGAGACCAGCCTTTTCATCTGATGCAGAAATCTTATGTGGGCAGCAGAGAGGCAAAAACACCCTATCAGGCACCCGATAATCCTGCTCGTTCCATGTGCCCTAATGTCTATATATACAAATGGATGCACTGTGTATTTCCAAACAAATCAGAAACAGTCCTGCTCCTTCCCTTTGTGTCCAAATCAACAACTTTGAAATTCTAAAGTCTAGTAAAAATCAGCTTTCTTTGAAAAATAATTTTTTTTGAGGCAGTGTCTCGTGTAGTGCAGGCTGGCCACAAACTCACTATAGACTCAAGCATGACCTTGAATTTCCCCCTGCCTCTACTTCTAGACTGCTAGGATTACAGAGTTGTATGACCCAAACTAGGGCTTCCTGCACTGAGCTCCTACCCAGTCCAGTCTGTAAGCTCCAGTCAAATCAAAGGTTTGAACTCTTCCTAGGTACATTTGTCCGTACGCTGTCTACTCTGACTACAAAACTTCTATTCAGTTTTCAATGTCCAATGCAGCTATCACACCCATCAAAAACTTTTCTGACCCCCAAAAGAGTGTTCAGTTGTGCCTCCTCTGTGATTCCCTGGCATTTTAAGGACATCTGTTTATCACCTCACCATCCTGGATGGTGTATTGGATTCAGATTTTCCTGTAGAAAGAGAAGGGCTTCTCATGGGAAAAATGTATTGAGACTGCACTTACAAGTGTACAGTTGGTCTCTGGAATACCAGAGAGTGTTACCAAAGGCCACTAAACCAATAAAGCAAATATAGGTCTCCTTGAGCCAAGCAAGACTCCTCCGTTGGCACCAGCTACAACTCATCTGCCTGGAAATACTGTGCAGCAGAGGCAGCCATATGTCTGTATATCCCAAATCTAATTGGCTATTAGCTCTCTCCTTGGAGGAATAACCCATGGCTGATGCCACAAGCTTACATCCTCTAGCGGTTAGGAGATGTTATAAGCCACAGTAAGACCCTGTCATATTTTACAGAAAAAAATGTAATTCATGGACTAACATACCACCTAAATATCTGTGTCTATACCAAAGTAACCTACCATAACAATTAGTTATGCCTTGTGCTTCATTAGTATGCACAGTAATTGCCTGTGCTTCATTAGTAGGATTGAAAGGTTATTCCTGGACAAACTGTCAGCCCATGAAAGGAAACAGCCAGAATTGACCAGAGTCTAAAACGACATCTCCAGAGAAAGTAGACTGTTTTGCTTCTCATTCACCTGTGCCTCTTTTCTAAGCCTAGGGAACAATCTGCAGAAAAGGGGGCATGGTAGAATGTAAGGGCTGTTATTGGGGTGAATGGTGAAACTACAGCAATATAGACTGGACACTTATTTGATCAACTTGATTGAACATACAAGCCCCCCAGCTGGATGGTGGGACCCTTGGGCTGTGTGGGTTTGGGCACAACTGCTTGCAAATTGGTTTTACATGAAGGATGCTTGTACTCATAAATTATTACTTATTGTTAAAAAAAATGAAAAAAAAATAAGTAATAGAAAAAAAAGAAAGAGGCGGGCTTCTGGGACTGGAGAGATGGCCTAGCCGTTAAGAGCACCGACCACTCTTGCAGAGGACCCGGGTTTGATCCCCAGCACTCACATGGCGGCTGAGAACTGTCTTCAACTCCAGTTCCAGGGGAATCTGAAGCCCTCTTCTGACCTCTTGCACAACACGGGTGCACAAATCTACATGCAGACAGTACATTCATACACATAAAAAATAAATAAAAAATTAAAAAAAAAAAAGAAAGAGGAGGGTTTCACTTGCATGTACCTCTTCTACCTGCACCTCCCCACACAGTGCCTGCCTACAAAAATTGTATGCTCAGGACCAGCAGAAGGTAGTCAGGATCTCTAAACCTGCCTCTAATGACTCCACTGCGCTTTCCCTGGGTTCTTTGTTCTCCATTCCTTTCTCCTGTTTTTAACTTCCAAAGGTTTCTGTCTCCCTACTGAGAACTGGGACTGAAATCCCTTTGTGTAGTGTGTTTGGCTTCTTCCCTTTTTCACTGTGAGGATGAGGTCCCCAGAGAAAGGTGCCCGGGTGTGGCAGCTCCCATTCTTACCTGCCAGTTCCTTGTGAACAAATAGTTCCCTTTTAATAACAAGGATTTATTTAAACAAATTATGTAGATCATTTAAATGTACTTACATTTAACTAGATAGTCTTTTATCATACAAACAGTCCCTGAAGTGAAATAAAATGACTACAACCCAGGCTGGCCTTGAACTCACAAAGATCCACCTGCCTCTGCCTCCCAAGTGCTAGGATTAAAGGCATGCACCACCACTCCTGGCTGTCTACAACCTTTCTAAATAAATGCAGCTGTGCCTAGCATCTGTCTATGCATGGTCACTGGATATCAGATTTCCTAAGAGTTATCATTATAAGCCTGGCATGGTGGTGCCAGCACTCCCAAGGCAGAGGCAGGCTGATCTCTGGGAGTTCAAGGCTAGCCTGATCTACATAGCAAGTTCCAGGCAGCTGGAGCTGCAGGGAGACCCTGTCCCAAAAAAGACCCCCCTCCCAAAAAAATTAACATTTTCCTGGGTTATCAGGTGAGGATGCCAACAGAAAGTAAAGAGAAGGCTATTTCTTAGGACCAAACAGGTCATCATTCATGGTGATGCTAGTTTTAAGTGCAGTCGGAAAATCACAGGTTTGGATGAATCAGGATCCTTTTAAGAGAGCTCAAGCTTTGAATGATGTATAATTAGGCAATTTTTGTGCTAAAAATACCATCCCCTTTCTATACATTTAGAAATAAAGCAGAGAAAAGGACGAAAGCAACATGGGGGGAACAATAATAACAAAATAAATGGAATACATGTTATAATATGGATATGTGTGTGAAAGTTCCTAGAAAAATCCTGCATCCGGAGCTGAAAATTTCCTGCAAGGCTGACCAACCAATTAACACTTAAATGACTGGGGAGGGTTTAGAAGGTTGCAGATCCAGAGCCTGTTCACAGGTGATCAACCAAGCAGGTCCCCTAAACCAAGCCTGGCCTACCTCTGTCTCCAAATTACCATTTTGTGATGAATAGAATGTATTAATTTAACAAAAGAAGCCATTCTGCCAATCAAGAGGTTAGGAATGCCACCAGCGTCTGAGGCTGTCGCTCTTCTGCTCTGGCTGCCTACTTAGTGTTTCCACCAATGGACATTGCAATGTACTTGAAAAGTCTCTTGATTTATGACTTTTCTTTGTTCAGTTACTATAAAAACTTCATGAAACTGTTACCATGTTGAAGCATGGAGCGTGGTGTAACCTGAGTCTGTGTTGTCAGTCCATGGTCACTCATATTTGGCTCCAGAATAAACTATCTCTTATTTCCTTTGAGTTGAGAGTTAAGCTTTTTTCTTCTTTTTTGGTCTTTTTTTTTTTTTTTTGAGACAGGGTCTCCGTGTAGCCCCAGCTGGCTTGGAACTCGCTACATAAATCAAGCTGGCCTTGAACTCCCGGAGATCCGCCTCCCAAGTGCAGGGATTAAAGTCCTGTATCACCATGCTAGGCTGAAGTTATGCTTTTTCACTTTATGCTGGGTGAAAGAGGCCAGATACAGAAGCACAAATATTGCTGTGATTCCACTTATTGAGATTATATCTACAATAGGTAAATTCAAAGTGATTAAAAAGTGCTGGGAATCAAAAAATTGTAGGAAATCCTACAGAAAATCACAATTGGCCATTGTGCAGAGAAAAAGAGGCTGCATACTGCAGATCTCTGCATAGGACACCTATATAAAACTGCAGATCTCTGCATGGGACACCTATAAAAAGCTGCAGATCTCCACATGTGACACCTATGTAAAATTGCAGATCTCTGCATAGGACACCTATATAAAACCACAGATCTCTGCATAGAACACCTATATAAAACTACAGATCTCTGCATAGAACACCTATATGAAACTACAGATCTCTGCATAGGAGACCTATATGAAACTGCAGACCTCTTCATGGGACATCTATATGAAACTGCAGATCTCTGCATGAGACACCTATATGAAACTGCAGATCTCTGCATGGGACACCTATATGAAACTGCAGATCTCTGCATGGGACACCTATATGAAACTGCAGATCTCTGCATGGGACACCTATATGAATCTGCAGATCTCTGCATGGGATACCTATATGAATCTGCAGATCTCTGCATGGGACACCTATATGAATCTGCAGATCTCTGCATGGGACATCTATATGAAACTGCAGATCTCTGCATGGGACACCTATATGAATCTGCAGATCTCTGCATGGGACACCTATATGAAACTGTAGATCTCTGCATGGGACACCTATATGAAACTACAGATCTCTGCATAGGACACCTATATGAAACTGCAGATCTCTGCATGGGACACCTACATGAAATTTTTGCCTCCTACAACTCAGGGATCATTGTGGAAAAGGGGGCAGACAGATTGTAAGAGCCCGAGCTGATGGATGACCACAAACAGAGTGTTTCAAACAGCTGGTCAGCTACTCATATGAACTCAGCAATGGTGACAACAAGGACAAATGCCACCTAAACTCAAGCCAGACAAAATCCCAGCTTAGATGTGGGAAAGTGTGTAAGAAATGCCAACCCTATCTGAGGATGTATTGGCAATCGATGGCTGCTGGGAGCAGGAGAGCCAGACTTATTTAAGAGTGAGACTTTTGGTAGGTGGACCAGCCACCAGTGGATGAACCCACATGGAAGAGCATTTGGGAACACAAATTGATACTATAGGCCTTTGTATATATTATAGTATATGAAACTGGGTAGGGTGCTGGGGGTGCAGAGAGGGGAGGTGATTTAAATACAATAAAAATGTATGAAATTTACAGAAAATCAATTTTAAAAAGTTAAAAACAAAAAACCCAACATCTAAAGCTTTGCACATGCCAGACAAATGGTCTACTAAAGGAGCCCTGGTCCAATATAATCTACTTAGAAGCTCCAGCCATGTCAAAAAGATTTGAACTATTCCTGAGTGCCTTTATTGATACAAAATTATCCCCACCAGACCATCCAGTCTAGCTGTGAAAGCTCCAACTTTAAAACTAGGCATTGTGTCAGGGGAGGGTGAGGCAGGAGGGTTGTGAATTTGAGGCCAGCCTTGGCTACATAGTGAGATCCAAGCAAGCAAACAAACAAAAGGGAAAATAAAAAAGTAAAATCAAAGTTAGTAGAAGCCGAGGAGGAAGGAAATAGGGAGTTATTGTGTAATAGGAACCAAATTCCTGTTTGGAATGATGACAAATTTCTGGAAATAGACAGTGGTGATGGTTACACAATACAGTGAACGCATTTACTGCCAGTGAGTTGTAGGCTCAGAAACAGTTCACATGGAAAATATTATGTACATGTTTCCACAATAAACACATGCAATAAAGTGAAAAGTTATCAGGGAGGAATTTTTTTCAGAGCAACACTTTTGTAACCTCAGACAAGAAAGTCCCCTAGAGGTGGCTGAAGAGGCCGGGAGTATGATTGAGGGCTCTGCCATTTGCTCTCAGTAAACAGAGTCTAATTAATCAGGGCCAGCCCCTCTTAAGCAGCTCTTCCTGGTGTGCCAGAGGCTTGGGCCAATTACTGTTGACAGAGAGAAATAATGCCAGGTTAGGGGGGAGTGACAAATATTTCAAAATGAAGGAATTATGCAAAGCAAATGCACTGTATCTAATATCAATTTTACTAGGAGTAAAGATATTCCGCACGTAGCAAACCTAGTGTTGTGTCAAATGCAAAGGGTTAGGTGAGAGAGAAAAAAAAGAGCTTTGCTCAATCTGGCTGTCTTGGAGCCTTGGGTCAGAGCTGCAGAGCAAGTTCAACCTGCCAGTGACTAGTGCCACTTGACCTTCAACAGCATCTATTTTATATGCCAATATTTAAAAATCTGGCTGTTTTTTTTAATGAATATTTGTATTTTCAACTTTCTTGAAAATCCAGCATGCTAACAGTGGCATAGGCTCCTTGTTGCTATGCAACAGAGAGCATGAGACCACTTTGTACACTGGGCATGATGTGGAATTAATGTTGCTATAGACTTTGCATTAATATTGTTATACACTTCGTATCACACAGTGGTATTCTCTGTGGACATTTTGGTCCCCTTGGTCAGTGTAAGTCTTACCTTTCCTTTTTCTTTTTTGGGTCTCATGGAGCCAAGGTTGACTTCAAACTGACCTTGAATTCTTATTTCTCCTGCTTTCACCTCCCAAGTGCTGGGATTACAAGCTTGAGCCACGATGCCTGGTTTTATGTGGTGCTGGGGACAACATCCAGGGCTCAGTACATTCTAAGCAAGCACTTGCCAAATGAGCTACATCTCCAGACTTTAACTTTTCTTTCTCTCACATCCTTAATATAATTTTCTCCAGAGTCCTCATCTCCCTTGGCAATTGTTCATTTCCCGTGATATTTTTTGAATACCTGAAGTGCTGGATAGTTTTAGTTGTCAACTTGACACACCTGGGTTGAGGGAGCCTCGATTGGGGAATTACTTCCATTGGACAGGCCTGTGGCCATGTCCGTAGAGCACCGTTTGGTTGTTATGTGATGTGGGAGGGCCCAGTCTACTGTGAGGAGTGCCACCCCTGGGCAGGTTATTCTGTATTAAATAAAAAAGCAGGGGCCGGAGAGAGGGCCTAGCGGTTAAGAGTGCTGGCTGCTCTTGCAGAGGACCCGAGTTTGATCCTCAGCACCCACATGGTGGCTGAGTACCGTCTTTAGCTCCAGTTCCAGGGGAATCTGGCACCCTCTTCTGACCTACATGCAGACAGTACACTCATACACATAAAAAAAAAAAAAAAGCAGGCTGAGCATGGGTGAATCAAGCAAGCCAGTAAGCAGCATTCCTCCATGGTCTGTACTTCAGTTCCTTCTCCAGGTTCCTGGTCTGAGTTCCTGCCTTGGGTCCCTTAAGTGATGAACTGTGAGCTGGGAGATGTAAGCTAAATAAACCCTTTCCTCCTCAAGTTGGTGTTAGTCAGTGCTGAAGCCAAATCAGAACACCATACTATTCTTGGTTATCATCACATATTACCCCTTAGAATATAATATAGGCCTTACAGAAAGTTGCAGATTTTTCAGAAACAAAAATTATTTTCCCCTATTTTGAATTCTGCTTCAAAAGACATAGCTACTGAATAGGTCTGTCTCATGTCCCCAACAAGGATGCAGGAGCCTCAAGTGCCCAGACTTCCCCTTGAACCATTTTGTTTTCTTAGATCAAGGATGCGTATCAGTAGTTTATTTGAGAAGTTATCATTGTTCTTAATGAACAATGATAACTCATGAGTTCAGTGGTAGAGCATCATGTTAATGAAGCCTAGAAATGGGCTTCCCCCATCGGAGGTCATGGGCTAATCCTGATCCTCTGGCCAATATGTTTACTTGTTCACAGGGCAGACAGTGTGGTTGACTCATGAAAACTCATTCTTCAGTCGTGGGGAGGAATTCATGACTCCTGGATTGGCCCAATCATTTCTCAATGATAGAGATATTTCCTTTTTTTTACCAAAAGAAGTCAGAAACTAATTTTATATTCAGAACATAACATTTTAATGTTGTATTGAGTAGACTGATATTGAATGAGCAATTATAACTTATGTGATAGGAACAGTAGAGGTTTGGAGATGACAGAAAAAAATATTATGCTAATCCAAAGGTTAACACGCAGGGAATGAAGTACACTGTTACTGAGAAGGCAGTCAATTTTGTGAAAAAAAAAATCAATCTTTAAAGAAAAACAAAAACAAATAAGAAACTGAGTTTCAATATCTAGTCCGTGGTTTATAACTTTCTAGAAAAAAAAAAACTTATAAAGAACAAAACAAAAAGTAAGCAATCATATTCTATTTTTTTTTTTTGTCTTTTTGAGACAGGGTCTCCCTATAACCCCAGCTGTCCTGGAACTCACTCTGTAGACCAGGCTGGCCTTGAACTCACAAATATCAACCTGCCTCTGCCTCCCGAGTGCTAGGATTAAAGGTGTGCGCCACCATGCCCGGCCCAGCAATCAGATTCTTAAGGGAAGTCAAATATAGGCAATCTTTGCTTTACATAGTTCTTCGTTCCTGGGATACATATGCATTAGAATTATGATTTTGCATGGTTGCCACATGCAAAAGTTTTGGTAAACAGTACTGTGCAAAATTAGTACAGTTTATCAATTTCAGCAAAGGATGAATATCTATTTCTCTTGTTGAGAAAACAGTTGAGGATCAGAGACCATGTCATAATAACTGGAAATAAAGTAATTCATATTCCTAGTGAGCTACTTGTCAATTCAGGTAAACAGGCTGTTTTTCATTGGTAAGATTTATTTGGAAATGTCAGACCTTCCTGCCTTACCTTCCTTTTACTTTTCATGCCATTCAGCAAAATGCAGTTTGTATTAGTCAAGATGACAAGGGTGTAATAAATAACCCCTAAATCTCATGGCTGAGTATCATGTTTATTTCTCACTTTTGCAAAGTTGTTTCTGGGCCTAGATGACCAGATCTCAGTCAACTAGGCTCCATGTAGCATCCCAGGATCCAGGCTGGCCACACTGAACCACTTACAATGTGTGGGTGTTTCAGCCGATGGCCCAGGAGAAGCTGTTTCTCAGTTTGACCATTAAAGGTTTTGTTTAGGAATGGACATGATTTTCTTCTGCTTTGGTTCATGACCCTGGCTAACTGCAAGGATGCCCAGAGTTGTTATCTGCTTCAGTGCCCTGAAGGCGAGGCTGACAAAACATGGTTAAGCAACAGACGTAGCTATTGCACATTTCTGATCACACTCTGTTTCTTCAACCAATAATTATATAGCACTGTTTTCTGGTAAGTATTGTCTTCTGTAAACCTCACTGTGAAGCATGGACAGTGATAATATTTGCTCTTGAGACTGCACTGGTCTGAATGTGTACTGCAAAACTTATATATTGAAACTTAACTACTAGTGTGATAGTACCAAAAAGTTGAGACTTTAAGAAGTGATTAAGAGGGATCACAGCCCTTGAAAATCAGGCCTCATCCTGAGTTAGCTCCTTTGGCCTTCTGCCACATGAAGCTGAAGAAGTCAGGTGTTATCCTGAAGCACAGAGTTCTGCCAGCACCTTGGTCTTGGACTTCACTGGTTTTAGAAGTGTGACACAGCTGGGCATGGTGGCACATGCCTTTAATCCTAGCACTTGGGAGGCAGAGGCAGGCAGATCTTTGTGAGTTCAAGGCCAGCCTGGTCTACAGAGTGAGTTCCAGGAAAGCCGGGGCTACAGGGAAACCCTGTCTCGAAAAGACCAAAAAAACGAACAAACAAACAAAAAACAAAAAAAGTGTGACACATACATTTGTATTATTTTTAACTTTTGTATTTTATTAAATATTAAAATGTATATTTTATTAAATATAAAATGTATATTAAAATTTGTATTATTTATAACTTGCCTAGTCTTTATTTCATTGTAGCAGCCTCAATGCACTAAAATACAGATGTAACTCAAGGGGGACAAAAGAAATGTATCTATCTATCCATGCATTTTTCAATTCACTCAGCCATGCATTTGTCCAGCTATCCATCCATCCATCCATTTATTCATCCATCCGTCCATCCATTTATTCATTCATCCACCCACCCATTCATTTATCCATCTGTCCATCCACCTATTCATTTATCCATTCAGTAGTTTCCAAATATCCAATTATGTACAAAATATTGATCTAAGTGCTGGGGTTTAGCAATAATTGAAACATACAGAAAAATTATTGTTCTCTTGATTGTATATTTTAGTGGAAGAAGAATAGACAGTAAAGCATATCACAAAACAATATGTAGATATTGGAACTTCAGTTGATAATTATCAGAAAATAAGGGCAGGGAAGAGACTTAGGGGACTAAAGTGGGCTGAGACCACTTTAGAGAGATTGCTCAAGGAAGGCCCAGAGGAGTGTGATTTTGAATAAACCCCTGTTATTTTTTTTTCCATTCAAAATGTTTTTGAATATGAATGCATAGAAGGCTATGAGGAGTTTAATTAGATGGAATTATGATATACATTCAGTCTTCCAAAGATTTTACGATAAAGGTTCTGACAAATATAGAGCAAGAAAATAATATAAGTTAAATGATTTTTTTTATTTTATTTATTTTTGTATGTGTATGAATGTACTGTCTGCATGTAGGTCTGTGCAACCGTGTCATGTTATGCCGCGGAGGTCAGAAGAGAGTGTCGGATTCCCCTGGAACTGGAGTTCTCCTGGAATTGGAGTTACAGACAGTTCTTAGCCGCCATGTGGGTGCTGGGGATCGAACCCGGGTCCTCTGCAAGAGCAGTCGGTGCACTTAACCGCTAGGCTATCTCTCCAGCCCCAAGGTTAATGTCAACTATTAGTGATATGGCAAATTAAAATATCCCATAATTTAACTTATTTAACTTACACAAACCAATGGGTACCTCGTATCCCCTAAGTGAATGCAAGGTATGATTCAGCAAGGATAAGTGATTTGTCCAAGGTAACATAACTAGGAAGCTATTGAGTTGGGTCTCAATTCAGTTCTCTCCCTCCCAAGCTGTGCTCTGTTAACATGTTTAAATGTAAAAAATAACACGATAGAAGTATCATTGAAAGCCAATTCTACTTCTACTAAGGAAAGAGAAATTAAGAAAGGCTTACTAGAGGAAGTGGCATTTGAACTTGGCTTATATTAATTAGTAGCCATCAAGGTGGGGCATTTAAAAAGCTTGGAGTAGAATCAGCCAAGCTTGGAGCATGTTTAGGCAGGACATGAAATTTAGATTTGCCTGGAACTGGTGAGTAGAAAAGATGGAAAAGGTTTGGAAAGAAAATCTGAGGTCAGATCACAAGAAGGTCTTACATGCCTGATGAAAGAGTTTGAACTTTGTTGAACAAAGCAATAGTCACTGCTGAAACTTCTGCTGAACAGAGCACAGTGAGAAAAGGCTCTGTCTTACCATAAATAAATTGGCCAACTGTGTGAAGGGCAGATTGGACAGGGACATTCTGGTCAGAGGAAGCAATTAGGAACTTGGAAAGGGCAAAGGCAGTCTGCTGGAAACAAGAAATGAGGGGCTATTTCTGAAGTAGAATGGATAGCATTTCTGAAGAGATTGAGAGAGGAAGGTCCAGGAAGAGGGAAAGAAGAATAAAAGATAAGTCACCCTGGAGAAAAGTATAGATAATTCTTTATTTTCTTTCAGTTTCCACTCTGTTGCTGCTTTAGCATTTATCTTTGATCCCCAGACAGGAGTCAATTGGGAGTTTTACTGCATAGTCTGTGAGAACCCATGAAAGCCAATGGAACAAAGCTTCTTAAATTATGAGCTGAAAAGCTTCGGATCTCTTCTCCCAATGAAAATCTCATTAGTGAACCATTTGAAAAGCAGCACATTCAAATCTGACTTTTGTTTGGTTTGTATGGTTTGATCCTTTTAAAGTGATAGCTTTTCAGGAGTGTGGCAGGATGCCTGAAATTTCAATTAGACAAGCCAGAGGTTTACCTGTTGGCAGAAAGAAGGTATTAACTTCCTGTTGCTAGGTGATGAATCTCCAAAGCAATAGTTCTGTCTTAAAGGATCAGAGCACTTTCTAAATTCCCTTTCTTTAGAAAATAAACATGAGTTTAAGACTAACCCCAAATTCCCTACTCTGGTTCTTTCAGGAGTAATACAACCTGCCTGCCCTGAGCCCATAAAACCCTCTACTCTCCAAAAATATCCATGGACAAGCAGCACGAGAAACATCTTTAAAATGTTCAACATCACTAATAACTAAGGAAATGCAAATTAAAACCACTTTAAGATATTATCTGACTCTGATAAAATTGGCTTGGTTCAAGAAAACAAATGATACCAAATGCTGGATAGGTTGTGGAGAAAGGAGAACACTCATCCACTGCTGGTGGGAATGTAAACTCGTACAACCACTATGGAAAGCAATATGGAGAACTCTGAAGCGACTCAAGATGAGCTTACCACCTGCGTATATACCCACAAGACTCATCCTACTGCAGAGATACATGTGTAGCCATGTTCTTTGCAGCTCTCATCACAATAGTGAAGATCTAGAACCAACCAACCAAAATGCCCCTCAACCAACGAGTGGATAGAGAAAATGTGGTCACAATGGAGTTCTATGCAGCGGTAAAGAAAGATGGCATCATCAACTTTTTGGGTAAATGGATGGAACTAGAAGATATTATGCTAAGTGAATTAACACAGTCCCAGAAAAGGAAACGACGAATGGTATCCCTTGTTTGTGAATGCTAGCACCAAGCACCGAGTTGTAAGGCAAACTGAGCAACATCAATGTTATATACCCCTTTCCCTGAAAGCAACTGTGCTCTGATAATATAAATACCTTAACAAGCTCTAGAATTAACCCACCACTTATTTTTAGACTTTGTAATCTTGGTATATAGGTGGAGGATACGTAGAAATATTTTAAAAAATGTGAATCCTGAAATATGATATGGAAATGACAGTTTGTGTACAGATGGTATAATTTTAGTATAGGTGTGACATATATATATATATATATATATATATGCATATGTTGAAGTGATACAAATTGGAGGGAACAACAATAGCAGAGGAATTGGGACAGGGAACCAACTGAAACAGTAAAGTTCCCCCAAGGACAATAATCCTCTGCTCTGAAAAACTTTGAAAAGAATCAGAAAAAGATACAGGGCAGAGATGGCAGGGTGCATGAACTCAGGTGGGGTGGGGGCCATGGAAGATGAGATGAGTCTAGATTGGACTGAGAAACGATGTATGAAACACACATAACTTCAATAAAAATGTTAAAAAAAAGAAAAAATTTAAATCAACACATTTGGAGTAGACAGGATTCCCGTCTGTGGTATGAGAAGGATGTATCCAATCACATGAAGACTTCAGGAGCAAATACTGTGGTTTGCCAGAGAAAGAGAAAGAGAAAAACGATTGCAACATGGAAACCCTGCCTGAGTTCCCAGACTGCTGTTCTGTAGAAATCAGATTCAACCCTGCAGCACAGCTTGTAGCTGAATTCTCACTTGCAAGTCCGTCCTACAGATTTCAGACTTGTTAGGCCCTCCAATGTGGGAGGGCCTTCAAATGACAGATGGAGAAACTGAAGCCTCCATGGCTTGTGTATATTTGTGGTTAAACACATAATAAAGAGTGGAGGCAGAACTTGATGGAAGTCTGTTTGCAAGAGCCTCCGGCAGGGGGACAGCAAGTAAAAGTCTCTTCTGTCTTTCCTCTCCTGGTGACACATTCTGGTCTTTGATGGGTTGGCCAAGAGGTATAACCAATCTGAGTCTGGCCAAGAGGTATAACCAACCTCTTTATTTTATTTTATTTTATATTTTATTTTATTTTTTATTTTATTTTTGGCCTTTTCAAGACAGGGTCTCCCTGTAGCCCCAGCTGTCCTGGAACTCACTCTGTAGACCAGGCTGGCTTTGAACTCACAAAGATCCGCCTGCCTCTGCCTCTCAAGTGCTAGGATTAAAGGCGTGTGCCACCACGCCTGGCTAACTGACCTCTTTTAAATGCAGCAACTTTCTTTTTTTTAATTTTATTTATTTTTTTGTACGTGTATGAATGTACTGTCTGCATGTAGGTCTGTGCACCCGTGTCGTGCAATGCCGCGGAGGTCAGAAGAGGGTCTCGGATTCCTCTGGAACTGGAGTTCTCCTGGAATTGGAGTTATAGATGGTTCTTAGCCGCCATGTGTGTGCTAGGGATCGAACCCAGGTCCTCTGCAAGAGCAGCCGGTGCTCTTAACTGCTAGGCTATCTCTCCAGCCCCTGAATGCTGCAACTTTCAATTTGGTTCACTGTTCTTTGGGTCAGCTGGAAATTTCTTCCCCAAGAGCTCAGCTTATCCTTGCCTTGGGTTCTCATGTACACGTACTTGGTTTTTTATTTTATTTTATTTTATTTATTTTTGTATGTGTATGAATGTACTGTCTGCATGCAGGTCTGTGCACCAGTATCGTGCAATGCTGCGGAGGTCAGAAAAGGGTCTCGGATTCCCCTGGAACTGGAGTTCTTCTGGAATTGGAGTTACAGAAGGTTCTTAGCCGCCACGTGGGCGCTGGGGATTAAACCCGGGTTCTCTGCAAGAGCAGTCTGTGCTCTTAACCCCTAGGCCATCTCTCCAGCCCATGACACGTACTTGTGTCAGCTGTACCACTATCAGTGCCGCAGCTTCCCTCCCACAATGCAGCTGACTGATGGATTGCTGGGCCCTGCAATAGATAGACCCTGTCTGCTCATGTGGCCTCCCAGGCTCCATAGATTAGTTAATTTTCTCATTGCTTTGAAGGAATATCTGACAAAACAGCTTCAGGAAAGAGGGGCTTATTTGGTTCACATCCTGAGGTCAGGGAAGTCATGTGGCAAGAGTATGAAGTAGTTCAGATAGTCAGCAATTAGGAAGCAGAAAGCAATGAATGAGTGCTCAGATCACTTTCTCCTTTTTGTTTTCTGAGACTTCAGCCCATGGCACACAGCCACAGTTATGGTGGGTCTTCCCGTCACAATGAATAGGTTTTGAACTAAAACTAATCAGAAGAGTTAGGGAAGGACATTTCATATTCACTAAATAAAATATTCGTCAAGAAGGTATTACAATCATAAACATATATGCACCAAACACAGGGGTATCAATTTTATAAAGGAAAGACTCTTAGGTCTAAAATCACAGATTGACTCAACACAGTGACACTGGGTAACTTCACTACCTTACTTTCACCAATAGAAGTTCATCTAAATGAAAACTAAACAGAAAAACATTGGCATTAAATGAAATAATAAATCAAAGGGACCTAACAGACATTTATAGAACATTACACCCAAACACCAAATCATACACTTTCTTCTCAGCAATTCATGGACCTTTCTCCAAATTGACCACATACTAGGAAACAAAGTACGTCTCAACAAATTTAAGAAAATTCACACACCTTGCAGCATTATCATTCCAACATTACAGTTATATTTAAATAAAGAGCCTGAATCTTGACTTTAGTTTTTAAGAGTGGGCCCAAACTTGGAGGACACCCATTCCTCCAGATGTCTCCTAGAGCTGGGATGCTTAATCAGACCTTGCTCATGATTTTATTCAAAACCATTTTTCCAGCATCAGTTTGGGGAACTATGAACTTAAGATATCCCCTTATCAGATAATCTTGCCCTTTCTTTTTTTTTTTTTTTTTTTTTTGGTCTTTTTGAGACAGGGTCTCCCTGTAGCTCCAGCTGTCCTGGAACTTACTCTGTAGACCAGGCTGGCCTTGAACTCACAAAGATCCGCCGGCCTCTGCCTCCTAAGTGCTAGGACTAAAGGCGTGCGCCACCACGCCCGGCTTAGTCTTGCCCTTTCATCCCTAGTCCTAAAACGCCTCATACACACAATAGCAGGCATTCTCGTAAATCATCATTGTTTTCAATGATGATATGAATATGAATGTGCTGTTTTTCACTGCTTTGATTTGCTCATTGTCAATCATATCCACATTCATTCACTTCATTCACTATCTTGGGTGGAGGGAAAATTGAGGTTCCAAGGGGGTCAAAGTTTTCTTTTTTCTTTTTTCTTTTTTTTTTTTTTTTCCCAAGACAGGGTCTCCCTGTAGCCCCAGCTGTCCTGGAACTCACTGTGTAGAACAGGCTGGCCTTGAACTCACAAAGATCTGCCTAACTCTGCATCCCAAGTGCGCCACCACGCCTGGCCAAAAGTTTTCTTAAAGGAAGCCATGTTGGGTAGGTTAACCAGGCTGCAGTGGATCCTCATTGAAAGATGTTTGGGAGCAGAAATTTGACTGGATAAACTTTAATGCACACACACACACACACACACACACACACACACAATCAGGTGGTAAATAGTATGGGGGTATGGAGATCTGGAGGGAGGTTTTGGGGGGGGTTCTTTGATTTATTTATTTCTATTTTACGTTTATGAGTGTTACGCTTGCATTATGTAAGTGCACCTGTGTTGTGTAGTACCCACGGAGGGCAAGAAGAGGGCATCATGGGATACCCTGAAACTGGAGGTACAGATGGTTGTTGGCTATCATGTGAGTTCTTGGATTCAAACCCAGGTCTTCTGTAAGAGCAACCAGTGCTCTTAACCACTGAGCCATCTTACCAGCCCAGAAGGAGGTTTTAAATATGATCAAAATATGTTGTATGGATATTTGCAAAAGTTCAATTAAAAAAAGAGATTCTCCTCCTAGAAATCTGTGCCCTAGTGGTGGAGTTGTGGCCTAGATGATTTGCACAGACATCCACATAATTTCTCTCTCTGTTCTTCTGTAGTTCCCTCCAGCATTATCTATGTTTGGCCCAGTAAATTGCCTTTATCAATGAGACAAAGGATTGGCTATGTAACTCAGTGGTAGAGTGATTGCCTAGCATGTGTGAGGCCCTAACTTCTATTTTTAGCACCAAAGAAGCTACAAAGAAGCAATGGGACAATAGCAAATGCGACATATTCTGAGACTTGGAAAGCAGTTAACATTAGACCCCTATTCTCTTTCTCTTTCCTAGAACCCTGAAATTTCAATCCAGGCTGGTCCACTGAAGCACAGCACACAGGCTCCATTTCAGTGGAAAGACTTGGCCAAGTGTTAGTCATGTGAAGGAGGTCATCTACCAGGGGTTATCTAAGCCATTTCCAGAGAAACTTCCACAGAAGGAGAGAATTGTGAGCTAAATCAAATGGTAGTTGTTTTAAGCTATTTTATCTAAGGGAGGCTTGTTACAGCGAAAGCTAACTGATAGACACCAGTGCCCTCCACTAAACAAAGATTTCACTTTTGCCTATAAGGTTTCTTAACAGGTTATTTTTCAATTTAAAGTTGTTAACATTATGAAAGAAACTTTATTTCCATGATTTATTTGATCAATGATATACATTTTAATAGTTCACCTTTTGCAGCTGACATATCAAAATGCACAAACTTTTTCTAAAGAATTTTTAAATATTTCATTTATTTTTTTATGGTATGAGTGTACTGCCTGCATGTATATAAGTGGACCCATGTCATGCAATGCTCATGGGGCTCAGAAGAGGGTGTCACATTCCTCTGGAACTGGAGTTAAAGATGGTTCTCGGCCGCCATGTGGGTGCTGGGGATCGAACCTGGGTCCTCTGTAAGAGCGGTCGGCGCTCTTAACCGCTAGGCCATCTCTCCAGCCCAAGTGTTAGGATTAAAGGCGTGCGCCACCACGCCCAGCAGGTGTCAGATCCCTTGGAACTGGAGTTATGGACAGTTGCGAGCCACCATGTAGGTGCTGGGATCTGAACCTGGCTCCTGTACAAGAGCAGCCAGTGCTTTTAACCATTGAGTCATTTCTTCAGCCTCTATTTTATTTTGTAAAATTTTATTTTATTATGCATTTATTTAACTTTATGTGCATCTGTGTTTTGCCTGCATGTATATATGTTTACCACATGTATACTTAGTGACTGTGGAGGCCAGAGGAGGGTATCAGCATCCCTGGAAATGGTTAAAGATGATTGTAAGCTGCCTTGTGGGTGCTGGGAACCAAACCTGGGTCTTCTGCTATAGAAGAAGGTTGTTTTTTTGTTTTTTTTTTTGTCTTTTTGAGACATGAATTCACTCTGTAGACCAGGCTGGCCTTGAACTCACAAAGATCCGCCTGCCTCTGCCACCCAAGTGCTAGGATTAAAGGCGTGTGCCACCACACCCGGCTAGAAGAAGGTGTTCTTAACTGCTGAGCCATCTCTGCAGCCCCTGGGGCTCTGTTTTTTATATTTTGGTACTGGTATGATGAAAGGCTTAATGATATCAATGTTTAAAATGTATGATATTTCTTATTTCTGGAAATAGTGAACTGTTCTTAGACAATATCAGTAGTAATTTGAAGTGAAAGTATATGTGTGTGTGTGTGTGTGTGTGTGTGTGTATGTGTGTGTATGTGTGTGTGTGTGTGTATGCTAGCACCTAGAAGCTACCTGTTAGGTGTTTAATAAATATTTATTTAATGAATAGATGTATGACTATGGAATCCAAAGTCTCCATTAAGTTACAGTATGTAGCTCTTAAGATACTGTAAAATGTTCTTTCAGTTTTTCTATCTTTTATCAAATGGATTGTTGCCTTCATTCTACTTAATTATGCTTCCTACCTAATTACTAATGCTAAAATATATTCAAATAGCTTCTTTTTACAAGTACTATGGTAATTTTCCTTAAGTTCTGCAAATCATCAACTGTTCCAAAAAAGCTCTAGATTGGCACTGCTTATATTATCTCTATTTATATTCCCTCTAATCTACCAAGGAAGAGAGTCCGTCAAGACCTGTAATAACTGATAAGACCATTCATTATGCAGTCTGAAGGCACTGTCTACAATGGGGTGCTGAGCGCAGTCTGCTGCCAGGGACCAAATGCCAATCCCGTGCTCAGCACAGGCTGCTACATTAAGAAGTTAAGGAAAGGTATTGAGAGAATCCTAAGAGTTTGAGTTAGAGTTCAATCAGAAATTTTTTGAAAAGGGCTGTTGAATTCCATCTATGTGGGAATTGTCCACCAGTTGAACTAAAATGGAATTCATAGTCTTGCCTGCTCATTTACATACCACTAGGTGTCTGTTTAAAAATTGGCTATATGGTATTTGGGTGTGGGGTAACAAGGTGTATCTCCTGCTTAATTTTTCTCTAAGCCTGAAATGTCTCTAAAGAAAAAACCTACTGGGGGCTGGAGAGATTGCCTAGCGGTTAAGAGCACCGACTGCTCTTGCAGAGGACCCGGGTTTGATCCCCAGCACCCACATGGCGGCTAAGAACCGTCTGAAACACCAATTCCAGGAGAACTCCAGTTCCAGGGGAATCCGACACCCTCTTCTGACCTCCGCGGCATTGCACAGACCTACATGCAGACAGTACACTCATACACATACAAAAATAAATAAATAAAAATTTTAAAAAAAGAAAGAAAAAACCTACTACTATTGCTATAAAAGGAAGAATGTGAGAGAGAGAGAGAGAGAGAGAGAGAGAGAGAGAGAGAGAGAGATACTATCTACTTCAAATCAAATGGGTGGGAATTTCTGTTGCCAGGCTTGGATGTCAGAATTTATTAATGTTCATCCTATTTGATTTGAGAAGAATTGCTTTGAAGGTATTGCAGGTTTTCTAGCTAATGCTTTAGCTTCTTGGTGGCAAATGGGTAAAGGAGCTTGATTTTGTTTTCAAGTCTGTTGCATGTAGAGTGGATGTGATGTACACAGGTATTATGGGTGCGGGATGTGCTAATGTGTGGAAATAGGGAAGCCCTATTAAGCAATGCATTAATCACTATTGTGTGAATGTGGGAGTCATCTGAAAGCCTATGGAAATCAATAGATCTCGATTTATTAGCAACTCAGCTGACTGTCTATGTGAGAAAATTGGCTTGAATTTAGCCTCTATGAGCACAATGCCTTCATGGAGACAAACCCCCTCCCCCGTGTGTTTACAGTAAGATAGTCTAAGGGTTGGCTCAGGGTCCTAATTACAGTAATAACTGAGCATCCTTCACAATAAACTGAAGGCAGGAGCCTAATTAATGAGCTCAATTCATCTGAAGGGAAGAGTCTACCTACTGTGCAAGAGAGATGCATATCCATCAAGCCTGAGTGAGACATGGTGCCTGCAGACTGCGCTCTATCAACGCCATTTAACATCCTTTATCAGTGTCTCTCAAAACACTTTATAAACATTAGCTCTCATTGCACTCTTGGGAAAGTTTATGATAACATGCTGGTTGGCAGGCGAACAAGCCTTCCCCTTGGATCACCCCGGGAGAACTGCTCCTCAGTGGCTGAGGGTTCAGGAGTTGGAGGAGGCCAAGGAAGGAGTAAGCACTAGTTATCTGGACAGGAGAAAGTATGGTAGGAAGTTTTTCGGGTGCACCATCTGACTCACATAAGGACAGGAGGCAAATCTGACTTCAGTGTCTCCTCTGAGAAACAAGAATGGGGCCTGGGGCTCCATTGCCAGAGTGCTTGCCTAGCACACACAAAGCCCTGGACTCTAGCCGCACACCAAATAAATCGGATTTGCTGACAAACACCTACGAATACTACTTGGGAAGTAGAGGCAAGGGGATCTTATTTTCAAGGGGTCATATTCAGCTACATAGCAAGGAAGAGGCCAGCATGGGTTACGTGAGACGAGAGAGAGAGAGAGAGAGAGAGAGAGAGAGAGAGAGAGAGAGAGAGAGAGATTGCTGTGAGTTCAAGGACTTTTTTTTAAATTTTATTTATTTTTGTATGTGTATGAATGTACTGTCTGCATGTAGGTTTGTGCACCCGTGTCGTGCAATGCCGCGGAGGTCAGAAGAGGGTCTCATATTCCCCTGGAACAGGAGTTCTCCTGGAATTGGAGTTACAGACGGTTCTTAGCCACCATGTGGGTCCTGGGGATCGAACCCAGGTCCTCTGCAAGAGCAGTCGGTGCTCTTAACCGCTAGGCTATCTCTCCAGCCCCTCAAGGACTTTTTTGAAGACAGGTGCTCTGTCACAGGGACTCCACTTGGATCTTTTAGCCCTAAACTGTGGTTTCCCCAAGCAGTACAGTATTATAATGTGTTATTTACTTTTTTTTTTTTTTTTTTTGCTATGACAAAATACCTGACAAAAAAGCAACTTAAGAAAAGAAGGGTTTATTTTGGCTCACAGTTTGAGCCCATCATGGCAGGGAAAGCATGCTGACAGGAGTGTAAGACACATTGTATCCAGAGTAATGAAGCAGAGAAATAAATGCTGGTGCTCGGTCAGTGTTTTCCTTTTTGCTGAGTGCAGGACCCTGGTCTATGGAATGGTGCCCCCACAGTTACTGTGTATCCTTCCACCTCAATTAACCCAATCTAGAAACTGTCTCATAGACATTCCCAGAGGTTTATCTTCTAGATCCTGTCAAGCTGACAATCAATATTAACTATCACATACAACAAAGACTGTGAGTTAGTCAGACCTGGGTTCAAATTCGATTTGCACAGCCTCAGACTAGTGGGCTGCAGCACCCCACTACACGAAGATGACACAAAGGTTTAATTGAGAGAAGTGGGTGATCTGTGAGCTGTTGGAGCTGCACTGCATTGGTTAGGTTGCAATGTAGTCTGTGGGGAGATTTCACAGGACTGTCTTTTGGCTCCTATTCCTTCCCCCAGCTAAGGATGAACCATGATATTTGTTTCCTAGAGCTTCTATAACAAAGCACTGCACAGACTGGGTAAATCTGAAACAACAAAACTTAATGTCCCAGAGGTCTAGAAGCCAGAAGTTTAAAATCAAGGCTTTATCTGAGTTTGCATGGAAGAATCTACTTCATTCTTTTTTCTTAGTTTTCTGGTAGCTTCTGGCAACCATTAATGTTCCTCGACTTGTGGACAGAAGTATCAGATTTGTCTAATCTCTGCCTTCCCTTTGTGTCTGTAATTAGAACTTTCTCTCTTATATAGTCATTGGATTTGGATCATCTGTATACCAGCACAATCTCAACTTGATCACACCTACAAAGACCTTCTTTCCAAATAAGATAATACTCATACCAACCAGACCTAAGGTCTTGGACATCTTTTGGAGGACTATGGCTATCACACCTTTGCAGAGGTATCATAGGTGTCAATAACATTTATGAAAGTCAGCCGGGCGTGGTGGCACACACCTTTAATCCTAGCTCTTGGGAGGCAGAGGCAGGCAGATCTCAGTGAGTTCAAGGCCAACCTGGTCTATGGAGCCAGTTCCAGGCCAGCTAGTGATACAGGGAGATCCTGTCTCAAAAAGACCAAAAAATAAAATTATGAAAGTCATTCCCTAGGTGACTTCTTCATTTGAAGTAAGTTGGAAAGGAAAGTCCTGAAAGGGATGCTGGAACCCCCTTTGGTGGGCTCTGGGAGGAGATAAGCATTGGGTCATCAAAGGACTCAGAACATCTGCATCAGCCTCCAGGAGGAAACTTAACAGCTCCTTACCAACTTCACAGGCAAACTCCAGCTGACTGCATTCTTGCTGCTTTATCAGGACTTTGGGGCTTAAAAACTGAATGTCTTATCACCCAGCAACAGATCTTGTTCCTGAGGGTTCTGGAAGTAAGTTATCACATTCACCATTATTAAATACATGCTTATAACAAATATAATTTAAGTGACTCCAAAACAGATTTCTAAGAACATGCTCAATGCTTGGGTTACTACATCACCACAAAACATTTTTTATTACTAAATGTAAATTCTTTTGAATATTCAAATATCTTTTCCCCTGTACAAAAAAACCATACCATCATTGAAACATTTCCTTTTTAAACACTACTAAGCTCCTCAGTGGTCTCCCAGAGGAACAGAACATCATACAGTTTCCTTTTAGAGACACTGGCTCACCTAGGATTTTCTGATACATCAGAATAGGTGTAATGAACAAGATTGTAACAGATGGGAAGTGGACAGGGGGAAAGAGTAAGAAGTGAAAGATGTTGTGAACACTCAAGTAGTTGGCAGTTGATGGTACTTCTGTCCTCTCAAAAAGTGGCATAGTGGGGTATTTGCATATGTATAGTAGAGATGAGCCAAAAGGATTAAAGCCCGAAAAAGTTGCATTTGAAATGTAGGTAGATGTCCAAATGGAGATGTCCAGGAAACCAGTGACTCTGTTCTGCAGATGTTGACTTGGGCTGGAACAGATAGGCTCCCTCGTAAAATACTCAGAGTAAGAATAAACTCAACCTTGGATGGAACTGTAGGGGGCTGTGACTCTGGCACTTTTGCACAGAGTAGAAGAAGCCCATGAGAAAGACTGAGAGTAGAGGGAATTGAAGAATGACACCAAGAGAGAGGACAAAAGCCAAGAGTTGGTATGACAGAAAAGGACATAAACAATGAACTACTTAGGGAAGGAAGTAGTGGTGGTGGCAAGGATGGGGCTTCATCCTTATACTGCCAGATGAGAATCAAAAAGCACCCACTGAATTTTAGGAGCCGTGTTTGACTAGGAGGGTGGAGAAGAGCCAGGGTCAGCATAGCTAAACAAAATGGATCCTCTTCTTGGTGAGTGCAAAGCCAATAAACAGCCAGAAGATGGATGGATGGAGAAGTATTTATTACCTGCCTCAGGAGAGGAGAGCATAAGGGAAGTCACTCTAAAAGTGTTGCTCTCCCCCAGCAAATGAAACACTATTTTTATGTAGCGAGCCTATACATACTTGTATAATGAAGCACTCTGGGGATTGGCACATTCCTGATGTGCTCAGTTTAACCTGTACATGTGTTAGTTACTTTTTTGTTGCTGAGATAAAACACCATGACCAAGGCAACTTATACAAGGAAGATTTTATTTTGGCTTATGGTTCCAGAGGAATAACAACCCATCATGTAGGGACCTAGCAGCTGGGACGTCTAGGAATCAGAGAGAGAGAGAGAAAGCAACTACAAGTGGGATGAGGCTATTGTTCTAGTTTGCTTTCAGTTGCTGTGACAAAACACCATGACCAAAACTAACTTGGGAAGGAAAGGGTGTATTTGGCTCATATCTCCTGGAACACAGTTCATCCCTGAGGGAGCCCAAAATAGGAATTCGGGGCAGGAACCTGGAGGCAAGAGCTGAAGCATAGACCATGGAGGAATGCTTCTTACCAGCTTGCTCCTCTGGCCCATGGTCAGCCTACTTCCTTTTTTTTTTTAATTTTTTTTAAATTTTATTTATTTCTGTATGTGTATGAATGTACTGTCTGCATGCAAGTCTGTGCACCCGTATTGTGCAATGCCGCGGACGTCAGAAGAGGGTCTCGGATTCCCCTGGAACTGGAGTTCTCCTGGAATTGGAGTTACAGAAGGTTTTTAGCCGCCACGTGGGCGCTGGGGATCGAACCTGGGTCCTCTGCAAGAGCGGTCAGCGCTCTTAACCGCTAGGCCATCTCTCCAGCCCATATACAGCACAGGAACTTCTGGCCAGGAATGCCACTGCCCACAGTGTGGGGCCCTCCCATATCACTCAACAATCAAGAAAATGCCCCACAGACATCGCCATAGACCAGTCCAATGGAGGAAATTCCCCAGTTAAGGATCCCTCAACCTGTGTGTTAGGTTGACAAGTAAAGCTGTCCAGCACAGCTATGTATACTCAAATCCTGTCCCCACTGACCTGCTTCCTCCAGCAAGGACACACCTTCTGGGAATTCCACAGTGGCTCTAAACAGCACCAACAAATGGGGACCATAAAACAACTGTTCAAATACTTGAACCTATGGGGACACTTCTCATTCAAACCACCACAGTACCTTACTGAGCATGTTAAAGTCACAATTCAAGAATACAAGATAAGTCAGGCATGGTGACTCATGCCTGTAATCCCAGCACTCAGGAGGAGGCAGAGGTAGCCTGGTCTATAGAGTGAGCTCTAGGGCAGCTGGGACTAAAGGGAGACCCTGTCTCAAAAAGACCAAAAAAAAAAAAAAAAAGCATGCAAGATAATGGACACATTCTTGACCAGGCCTAGCTCAAGGTCATGGAGCATGTGTGAAATGTTAACATGACAGACAAGATGAATTCTGGGAATGTTCATTTTGCATCATCAAGATGTGGGGAGACTTCTGGGAAGACTAAGTTTGGTTGTAAAGTTGGCGGATGGGCCAGGTGTGGTGGCACAGGCCTTTAATCCTAGCACTTGGGAGGCAGAGGCAGATGGCTCTCTGTGAATTCAAATCCAGCCTGCTCTGAATAGTGAGTTCCAGGTCAGCTGAGATTATAACGGGGTAACCTTGTCTCAAAACAAAACAAAACAAAACAAAACACCAAAAAGAAAATGATGGCTAGGAACATTTCTAGACATGCTTAGCTTGGTGGTAAAAGGTGGACAGGAAGTCTTCTGGGTGTGCTCAGATTGAATCATAAATATGACAGAAATATTTCTGGACAGATGCCACTTCTTTTCCCCAAAATGTTTTGGCTGAAGCAAAAGAAAAGAATTTTTTTTAAGTGCATCAACATAGGGATTTGCCCCTGAGGGTGCTTACGTCACCTAGCTGTGGACAAAGGGAATTGTCCAAGAATGAAAAGGTAGATTATATAAAGTATAGAAATTACTTAAAAGTAAGTTGACTGGAAATCCAGAGAGGAAAAGTGAGTAAGCAAGAGTTAGTGAGCAGGAGAGAGGGAGAGAGAGAGAGAGAGAGAGAGAGAGAGAGAGAACCCAGAAACCCAGAAGCTGGAAATGAGGCATAGGATTTTCTTTCCTCTTTGATTGGTGAAGCTGAAACATTTTCCTATGCAGATGGGAGAAAAGCAGGAGGAAAGGAGGCTTGGAAGGTCCTGGGGAGACACAAGTGATGGATAGACAGAGTCGGACAAGCTTGGAGAGCTGTGGGTGAAGACAGGTCGCTTCTTGTTTTCCTAAGAAGGTGTCTCCCATATCTAGGCTGACATAACTCTTCCACACTTGGGTTCACTTCCTGAACCACCCATACAGAGGTGCAAAGATGTTTCTTTCCTCCCCTTCTGTCTACTCTCCTGTTCCTCTTTTATGTAATTATTCTCCACCACATCCATAAGGCTTTAACGCCATCTCAAGAACTCCCACTACTCATAGGACCTAGGGGAGAACCTACTACTATTATTTTGCTAAATGGATATCGTGGTTGGCTTCAGTTGTCAACGTGACACACCTGGTAAGAGGAAACCATGAGTGGGGGATTTCCTCAGTGGGAGTGGCCTGCCGACATGTGGGTGACATGTTTTCCTGACTCTGAATGATGTGGGTAGCCCAGCCTACTGGAGATGATGCCACCTCTAGGCAAGCAGTCTCAGATTTGTGTAGGAAAGCAGGCTGAGCATGGGCCAGAGAAGCAAGCCAGGAAGCAGCCTTCTTCCTGGGTCCATAGTTCAGTTCCTGTCTTCAGACCTGCCTTGGATTCCGGCCCTGACTTCCCTCAAAGATGAACTGTGATTGAGATGTGTAAGTCAAATAAAGCTTTCCTTCCCAACTCCATTTTGGTCAAGTATTTTATCATAGCAAACTAAAACAATGGACATAATATCAAACTGCCTTTAAATACTCATTATTATACCCATAGATTAGTGCAGAGAATCTTTGTTTTGCAGTGGGTGGTGGTCAGTACAAAGACTCTCAACTAGTCACAATACTAAGAATAATTCTCTGTGAAATGCTCAGAAATAAATGGGACATCTATATCACAACCACCCCCTCAAGGGCCAAGGGAACATTGAGGAAGAGAAGGCAGACAGACTATAAGAGCCAGAGATTGGAGAAGACTGCTGCAATACAGTGTCTTTGGAACCTGAGAGGGCCGTTGCACTCCTGAACTCACAGCAGCTTTGTCGCCGGCATAACATCTGCACAAGAACAAGCCAATGACGTTTCCAGTATGGATAGGGGAAGGGCTCACAAGGCTCCACTATGGCTGAGGAGCTATTGGCAGTTGATGCCTGCTAGGGGACAGAGAATCACTTTTCTTCAGTGGTTTGGATAGGTTGCCCATCTTCCAATGGATGGCCCTAGATACACATATGAGCAGCATTGACTAGACTCAGGGAGGTAAAGGGAAAGAAGGAACCTGAGAGGGAGGAACAGCAGGAGATGGGTGTTACCAAGGGAGAAAAGAGAGGGGGATAGGGAGGGGTATACAAGGAACTATGGGGGTAAAGTCCAAGAAGGAGTTGGGGGGCATAGGTATTATCAAGGAAGAAATGGGGGAAATGGGGTTACTTTAACTGAGGAGGGTGTGGGAGGGTTAGATGGGGGTGGGGGTGGGGGGTGGGCAGGGAGAGCAAATAACACCTAGCTAGTATAAAAAATCAGAGGGAATCCTATTAGTTCAAAAACTTACTGACAAATTATATACACAACATCTCCTCATGAGTCCATGTGTATAGCTGCAGGCTACATAACAGGAAACAGTGCCAGACAGGAGAAACCTTTCTTTGAGTTGTTGGCCAGGGAAGTCCAAGAGACTCCCAAAATGCCACAGACTATTGTCACAACCTTTGATTGCCTCCCAGAACTTGAGGATAAAACCTCATTGTTGAAGACAGGACATGTTTTGAACACAGGCTTTAGAGCCATTCAGCTGGGACTGACCTTAAAGCCACCTCTGATGAAGACTAGCTCTCATAGTTTTGGAGAGTGTTATGCAAGCTGCTAAGGAACATCAACTGATGGTCCAACTTCAGCTTTAAGGCCTAATAACCACATCAATGACCGGCTCAGCCAACTATATTGGCACTTTTATCTTGGGGTAATCAAGAGCTACCTAATTGGACCTAAAGCCCGCTCAGTGTTGACACCATCAACATAGCCAAATACACATGGCTGGAGAAGTCATAGATCTTAGAGAAAAATCCCAAGGCTGTCACATCCCTAGACAAATGTAATTTCATATTACATGCATAATATGGATTCTTATATTTACAGACAAGTATCCCAGTAACCACTCATCAAAGAAGCTTCTTTTGCAGCAGAGATTATTACAGAGTTCCACAAGTGGTCATACACAAAGATTGTGAATTGTCCAAGCTTAAGTGGCACATCTACAATACATCTCTACATCTAAGGCTCAAGGAATGTAGAACAAGTGGTAAGGAGAACACTAATGCACTCCTCAGCTCTGACCAATGAAGCTCCCTCCTGCAACAGGGCCAGGAACACAAAAGGTCCCAAGTGGCCAAAGCATAGAGAATAAGAGTCTGCAGAGCGTGGCCACTCAGATAGGACTCCTGTCCTACCCAGGGCTCAGAGATTGCTTTATAAGATGGGGTGGAAAGATTGTAAGAGCCAGGGAGGAGGTGCAGGAACTATATGGATATAGAGTCCAAGCTCCTGGGACCCTGCTTATATGAACCTACAGCAATGGTGTCAGCATGCACAAGACCCATTCAAACTCAAGCAGACAAATCCTAGCACAGAACTGTGGAAATGGGCAGCAGACCCCAATCTTAGTCAAAGAACCATTGGCAGCCCATTACTGTTGGGTGAGGAAGAGCTGATCTTCTTAAAGGGAGGGACTCTACATAGGCTGACTAGACCTCAGTAGATGAATTTGTACTGAGGGATGTCTGAGGACACCAACTTGACTAGATAGTCCTTAAAACAAATGACAGAATGCATGAATTCCATTGGTGGTGGGGCTATGGGTGGGTGCCATAGGGGCAGAAGGCTTGAAGATGTTTGAGATGGTCTGTAGGAAATACACATAAATTCAGTAAAAAATTTACACAAAACCCAAAATGAACAAACAAACAAGAAGACATGAAATTGAGTGTGTGTGTGTGGATGTTCTGGGAAGGAGCTGGGTGTGGTGACACATGCTTTTTTTTTTTTTTAAGGTTTTTTTGAAAGTTATTTTTGTTTTTTATTTCTTATTGAATAATTTTGTATGTCAGGCAAAACATCTTTTTTGTTTATTATTTTTCAGGGGATTCACAATATAAGAGCACAGTTGTTTTCAGATCACATTAACGTTGATCAGTTTGCCATACAATTAGGTAATTGGTGCAAGCATCTACAGATGAGGGATATCATTCGTCGTTTGTTTTTCTGGGACTGTGTAACTTCACTCAGCATGATATCCTCTAGCTCCAGCCATTTACCTGCAAAGCTCATGATGTCACCTTTCTTTACTGCTGCATAGAACTCCATTGTGTAGATGTACCACATTTTCTCTATCCACTCATCAGTTGAGGGGCACTTGGGTTGGTTCCAGCTCCTTGCTATTGTGAAGAGAGCTGAAATAAACATGGCTGTGCCTGTATCTCTATGGTAAGATGAGTCTTGTGGGTACATGCCCAGGAGTGGTATGGCTGGGTCAGGTGGCAAACTCATTCCAAGTCTTCCAAGGGTTCTCCACACTGCTTTCCATAGTGGGTGTACAAGTTTACATTCCTACCAACAGTGGATGAGTGTTCCCCTTTCCCCACAACCTCTCCAGCACTTGGTATCATTTGTTTTCTTGATCCTAGCCAGTCTTATTGGAGTGAGATGATATCTTAAAGTGGTTTTAATTTGCATTTCCTTAATTATTAGTGAAGTTGAACACTTCTTAAGATGTCTCTCAGCCATCTCTAATTCCGCACTTGTGAAGTCTCTGTTCAGCTCTTTGCTCCATTTATTGAGTGGGTCATTTGTTTTCTTTCTTCTTTGTTTTTTGAGTAGTTTATATATTCTGGAAATCAATGCTTTGTCAGATGTATCTGTGGTGAAGGTTTCCTCCCACTCTGTGGGTTTTCTCTTCACTTCCTTTATTGTTTCCTTTGATGTACAGAAGCTTTTGAGTTTAATGAGGTCCCATTTGTCAATTGTTGACCTTAATTCTTACACAGCTGCTGTCTGATTTAGGAAGTCTTTTCCTATGCCTGTGTCTTGTAGTCTGCTGCCAACTTTTTCTTCTATCACCTTCAGAGTTTGGGGTTTCATGCTGAGGTCTTTAATCCAACTGGAGTTGACTTTTGTACAGGGCCAGAGGTAGGGGTTTAATTTCATTCTTCTACAAGTGGTGATCCAGTTTTGCCAATACCACTTGCTGAAGATGCTGTCTTTCATTACACCAACAACAAGCAACTGAAGAAGGAATTCAAGGAGACCTTCCCATTCACAATAGCCTCAAAAACAATAAAATACCTGGGAACAAACCTAACCAAAGACACCAAAAATCTCTACAACAAAAATTTTAAACATTTGAATAAGGAAATTGAAGAAGACATCAGAAGATGGAAAAACCTCCCATGCTCATGGATTGGGAAAATTAATATAGTAAAAATGTCCATTCTACCCAAACTCTTGTATAGATTTAATGCAATCCCAATTAAAATCCCCAAGAGTTTCTTCACAGGCTTGGGAAAAAAAGTCCTTAATTTCATTCGGAAAAACAAAAGACCCCGAATAGCCAAAACAACCCTGAGTGAAAAGAGCAATACAGGGGGGATCTCTATACCAGACTTCAAAGTATACTACAGGGCTATAGTCATAAAAATAGCTTGATACTGGCACAAAAACAGACCTGTTGACCAATGGAACAAAACTGAACATCCAAACTTGAGCACATACAACACAGCCACCTCATATTTGACAAGGGGGCCAAAAAGACACAGTGGCACGTGCTTTTAATCCCAACACTTGAGAGGCAGAGGCAGGAGGATCTCTGTGAGTTCAAGGCCAACCTGGTCTACATAGTGAGTTCCAGGACAGCTGGGGCTGCAGGGAGGCCCTGTCTCAAAAAAGACCCCCACCAAAAAAGGAAAAAAAAAGAAGGAATTGAGCAGGGGAGGATGAGTGGATGAGGTGTTGGAAGTGAGGAGTGGGAATGGATATGGTCAAATGCTTTGTATATATGTATGAAATTCCTAAAGAAGATTAATGAAAATTATATCTATATTATATATTATATATAATATATATGAATATATATGAATAAGTCCTAAGTTCCTGCATCAACTATAAACTCTTCAAGATTTTTAGTGTCCTCACAATGGGGTTCATGTTCGTGAGCTTTCCAGTCTGTCTTATACCCAAACGTTCCATTTTTCTTTCATATATGTAAGTTGCTATTCCCTTCAGAAAACTTAATTCTACTGACCCCATTCACAGTGCTTTGTCTCTTTGAATAACCTCCCTGTGCCTCAGCCCCAACAAATCCTGTTTATCTTAGATGGTCCGAATCAAGTGTCATTTAAACTCTGTTTCTTACTTGCTTTGCTGAGTTTATCATCTCCAACCATTGCACCATGTTCTCCTCTCTGGTCATCTATTATACTTAGAAGAGCACAGGGTGATTTGTGCTTTCCTGTGGGTGAAAACCATTGAATCTATAGGTTAGATTATAAAGTCCTCAAGGAAAAGTCCCATGCTCCCGATACTTTCCCTTCGTTCTTTGCTATACCTAGAATAGCTGAAAGATATAGTGAACCTTGATGTTGAAATATATCTCTCTGAGAAATGGGAAGTAGGTTGGTTTGGGATAATGGGCAAGAAGTTGAGGCTGAAAAGTCTTAGTCAGTTCAGAAAAGTGATGAAATTTGTAAGTGGTCTTATAATTATTTAGTGGCAGAGCTATGATTTGAACTTAGAACTCCTGGCTTTTTTCCTTAAAGCGTATGAGTGAATGTTTTGCAGGTGATCTATTTCAGTCTGAATTTGCTTCCACTTGATATGACAAGTCCCAACTTTGATTGCTGGTTGTGTCTACTATTCTCGAGCCACTTGCACATATCCATCTCTCATTTATTGTCATGTACACAGAGAATGGGAAACGCGGTCGGTCATGAGGGTGTACTTACAGATCATTAGCTCATTTTTTTTAGTGTACTGTCTGCATGTAGGTAGGTGCACCTGTGTTGTGCAATGCTGCAGATGTCAGAAGAGGGTGTCGGATTCCCCTGGAACTGGAGTTAAAGATGGTTCTTAGCAGGCATGTGGGTGCTGGGGCTAGAACTTGGGTCCTCTGCAAGAGCAGTCAGTGCTCTTAACCACTGAACCATCTCTCCAACTCATTCTTAAGTACTTACGTCACTGAACAGCTCCTGCTCCCTAAGAAGCAGGTAAAACAATGTAACTACATTATTAAGAACTGGATAGAAGCTACCAACTAGATTTGACTAGGAAATCTTCTGAGATTTGTCTGAGGAAAGATAATCTGATTAAGCAACCATTAGGACAATTAAAACGAGTTTTAATCATGTTGAGATGAACACCGGTTGTCAAGGTTACCAGATTATGTTGAACACTATTTTAAGCCAGTTCGTTTTTCAAGGAACACAGTTCATCCATCCACTTGCAGAAGCTGAATATTAAGGATTTTACTGTTAACAAAAGCAGCCTGGGTTACCATAATAGGTATCTGTGATTGTCCAATGAGTTGGTAACCTTAAAGGTAACGGAAAGCTGGGCATGGGGTGCGTGCTTGTAATCCTAGGATTTAGGAAGCTGAAATCAGAGGAGGGCCTTAAATTCCAGGTCAGCCTGGCCTAAGTAATAAGACCATTGTGTCACAAAGAAATAAAAATGTCACTATTGTGAATATAATAAAAGATATAAAATCCAATTGAAATCTCTAGTCGTATTAATGCAAAGCTAATATTTAAGTCCTTGCAAAAAGCAACGAGTCTCCTTATTTTCACATTATCTCACTTTCTATGAGAAGTCTTGCTTTCTGTTTTCCAACAGTCTAAATGTACAATGTACCTGCTCTACTTTAAAATGAATTCTCAGCTGGGTGTGGTGGCGCATGCCTTTAATCCTAGCACTTGGGCTGGAGAGATGGCCTAGCGGTTAAGAGCGCCGACCGCTCTTACAGAGGACCCAGGTTCGATCCCCAGCACCCACATGGCGGCCGAGAACCGTCTGAAACTCCAATTCCAGGAGAACTCCAGTTCCAGGGGAATCCGACACCCTCTTCTGACCTCCGCGGGATTGCACGACACGGGTGCACAAACCTGCATGCAGACAGTACATTCATACACATACAGAAATAAATAAAATTAAAAAAAAAAATCCTAGCACTTGGGAGGCAGAGGCAGGTGGATCTTTGTGAGTTCAAGGCCAGCCTGGTCTACAGAGTGAGTTCCAGGACAGCTGAGGCTACAGGGAGACCCTGTCTCAAAAAGATAGATAAATAAATAAATAAATAAATAAATAAATAAATAACATAAATTCTCATTTGAATTGTTGTCATATATACCTAAGGGTAAAGGAAGCAAAAATTTCCAGTTCCTCTAAGAAAAAACTATTATTTGCCAGGCGTGGTGGCACACGCCTTTAATCCCAGCACTTGGGAGGCAGAGGCAAGCAGATCTCCGTGAGTTCAAGTCCAGCCTGGTCTACATAGTAAATTCCAGGCCAGCTGGGACTAAAGGGAGACCCTGTTTCAAAGAGATCCCCCCTGCAAAAAACTATTATTAAGATCACTACTCCGTAGAAGATAGGCAACGTTCTATAAAACAAAAACTCAGTTTGTTTGCTAGTGGGATGAAACCACTGTAGACTGCACAAGTTAGTAATATCTAATCTTATTTATTTTCAATTCCTTCTGTGTTCCCTAGCTACCATTACATTTTAGTTTTCCTACAGAAAATTGTCAAAATTTTACTGCTATTGACACTGCCCCTCCAATTATAGCACAGGGGCTGCACATTCTAATCCCATTACCCATAAATCTGGTGCTACAAATGATATGTAGATCATAATTCATTTCAAGAAAGTGTTGCCGTAAAGTGACTGTCATAAAGCAGGCTGTATTTTCCCATGGGAAAGGTGCTCTAATTGGGTGCTGTGTTTCTGATCCAGAATGCAGTACCTAATAAATAATGGATATATGAAATATGTGCTACAAAACCAAATACACAAAACTATTAACCTCTTCAGTTAATTAAAACAGGAAAGCTTATAAATTGAACATAAATCTACTGTGCATATTACATAACAGGCTCCCAGTGGGCGATAAAGTGCACAAATAGCACATCAAAATTACGAGCAGCCAACTCAAAGATGCAATCTAAAATAGAAGCTGAGGTTCACTTCAAGTCATTAATTAACAATACTCTTCTATGTTTTATTACACTGTGGGAGAAGTTCCTGTGGGCGAGTGTTTACACTAGTAGATTGCAAAGATAATTCCATCAAACAAGACTTGGGTTGTGTGAATAGTGGCGGAGCTGGCGAACTGGCCCTTGAATTAATCCCAGTGTGTCGTGGGTGATGTGCCACAGTCAGAGCTAGACCCACTGTCACCTTGGCATCCCAGCTTTCACAGCTAGTGTGTGAAAGGTTGAAGTATTGGTCCCCATCACAACCCCCATGATTCTAGAACCTAGAAAGCCTTTGTGAAGATGATTTGGGCAGACAGGTTTCCTGAGAAATCATGTAAAGATGTTAAGGCTAATATTTATATGTTTAGAAATAAGTTTAACTTTAGCAAATCAATGGGCTCAAAGTCATGCTGTCCATGTTAGGGATATCTAAAAATATTCAAATAGTCTCTTTGCATGGGGATGGGTCCTGAATGAGTTTGAAGAGTACAACTCAGAGCTCTCTAAAAAGTTCCCTTACATTGGGGCTAAAGAGATGGCTCAGCAGTTAAGAGCAGTGACTGCTCTTGCAGAAGGCCTGGATTTGAATCCCAGCATCCACATGGCAGCTAACAACTGTCCGATCTCCAGTTCCAGGGGAATCCAACACAGGTATACTTACACACATATAGGGAATACACTCATACACATAAAATAAAAATAATAAAGTATTTTTTAAATTTTTTAAATTTATTTTTTGTTATTAAACTTTTTTCATATATCATACATCATTGCTCAATTGAATTTAGAGTCACTTCCCTTTCCTTTTTATTTTAAATTTTTTTTTAATTTATTTCTGTATGTGTATCAATGTGCTGTCTGCATGCAGGTCTGTGCACCCGTGTCGTGCAATGCCGCGGAGGTCAGAAGAGGGTCTCAGATTCCCCTGGAGCTGGAGTTCTCCTGGAATTGGAGTTTCAGACGGCTCTCGGCCATCATGTGGGTGCTGGGGATCGAACCCAGGTCCTCTGTAAGAGCGGTCGGTGCTCTTAACTGCTTGGCCATCTCTCCAGCCCTGAGTCACTTCCCTTTCCATGGCCCCCACCCCACCTGAGCTCCTGCACTCTGCCACACATGTCTTGCATTTTTTTCTGAGTCTTTCAAGAGGTTTTTTTTTTCCAGTTCTTTTGTTGTTGTTGTTCTCTCTAACTTGTATTGCTTCAATATATACACATATATATATATATATACACATGAGTATATACATACATATACATATCACCTGAATTGGAGGATTTTCCTTTCTTTTTTTCTCTTTTCTTTTTTTTTTTTTTTTTGCTAAAAGATGTCATGTTTTCCTTAAAGAAGTGTTTGAAGGTTCCTCCTTGGCAGGCACAAACAACCATCAATCTTTCCCTTGTGCTCCATACTGGGGTCTTTCCCTCCCATGGTCCCCCAAATGAAGTCCAGTAAGCACATGTCCTATCTTGATATTCCTGCACTGGCTTCCATGATACAGCCCAGGTAGTCCAACAATGGCAGTCTACACTCTGACGAGGCTGAAATCCCCTTAGCTGCTTAGTCCACAGGCTGGGTATCTCAGTAGTCCCCATCTGAAGGTTTGGAGGATTCTTGGAGAGACATGAGTCTTCAGTCCATATTGGAGGGTTGAAAAGCTGTGTCTCATCTCTTCGAAGAGTGGGAAAAGCAGTGGCAGCCACAGAATAGATGCACTTGCCAGTAAGAACTGAAGACAAGAGGAGCAACAGTGCTCTCTCTTTTTTCTTTTTGTCTTTTTACTAAGATAGCAACTTTTTTTTTTTTTTAAATCTTTTTGAGACAGGGTCTCTCTGTAGCTCCAGCTGTCCTGGAACTCACGCTGTAGACCAGGCTGGCCTTGAACTCACAGAGATCCACCTGCCTCTGCCTCCCGAGTGCTAGGATTAAAGGCGTGCACCACCATGCCCGACCCAAGATCTCAACTTTTATATGAAGTACAATTTCTCAGGCCTTACTGATTATTAGCCTTTCTGGGTGCATAACAACCATACTTAACACCCATATCAATTTGGCCGAGGGACCTAAGGGATAACTTTGTTCCTTGCCCTCAGAGGTCAGCCAAGTCTTAGGGGACTATGCATGGGGGTATCTCTTGAAATGTCCTGTAAATGTGGGTCACCAGTCTTCCTGTTCAGGGAGGTCTTAGAGATCCACTAATGGGACTTCAGCCAGTGTCCAGTCTACAAAGAGGAAAGTCTGCTCATGCTTCAAAAAGGGAAGCCTGGTCTAGCAAGACCTGACTTTGTCCTTGAATGGATGGAACTGGTAAATGAACAACTAAAAAGAGCCAGGGGCTGGAGAGATGGCCTACCAGTTAAGAGTGCCGACTGCTCTTGCAGAGGACCCGGGTTCAATCTCCAGCACCCACATGGTGGCTGAGATCTGTCTTTAACTCCAGTTCCTGGGGAATCCAACACCTTCTTCTGACCTCTGCAGCATTGCATGACACAGGCGCACAAACCTGCATGCAGACAGTACGTTCATACACATACAAGAATAAATTTAAAAAATTAAAAGTCTCCTTACACAAGGAGGTGGAACCAACTTTCCTTTTCCCTTTCACTTGACTTAAAGCTACATATGCATCTGCTTAGAACAATCCATGTGTGGGCCACTGGAAAACAATAAGGCCTTTAAATTATTTTATTAGACACATGGTTGAACATTCTCAAATTAGTTCACAGTTCAGTAAAACCTATAAGAATGAAAGAATTTTTTCCCATTTCTAGAAGGCTGGACTTGGTAACATATTACCATTGCAAGCATTTAAAAATTACTTTAGCCAGGCATGGTGGCACATGTCTTTAATCCTAGCACTTGGGAGGCAGAGACAGGTGGATTTCTGTGAGTTCAAGGCCAGCCTGGTCTATAGAGTGAGTTCTAGGCCAGCTGGGGCTACAGGGAGACCCTGTCTCAAAAATAAAATTAAAGCCTTTTAAAGGCAGACCCTGTCTCAGAAACACCAAAACAAAACAAAACAAAACAAAAAACTCTTTAAATCCATTAGTGACTAGCAGAAGGCGGTGATTCTGAGAAACCAGGCATTCAGTACAAGCTTTAGTTTATTGAAAAAGTAAAACAGTTGGGGCTGGAGAGATGGCTCAGTGGATAAGAGCACCGACTGCTGTAGCAGAGGATCCAGGTTCAATTCCCAGTGCCCACATGTCAGCTAAGAACCATCTTCGAGCCAGGCTTGGTGGCCCATGCCTTTAATCCTAGCATTTGGGAGGCAGAGGCAGGCAGATCTTTGTGAGTTCAAGGCCAACCTGGTCTACAGAGTTAGTTCCAGGACAGCTGGGCTACAGGGAGACCCTGTCTCAAAAAGACCGAAAGAAAGAAAGAAAGAAAGAAAGAAAGAAAGAAAGAAAGAAAGAGAAAAAGTAGAACAGTGAATCAGCCTTTCAATGTGAGTAGAGTTACTCCAGTTTGGGGAAAGGGAGTGTGGTACCCAAGCCTAGAGGAGCTGGAGACCTTTGACAAATTGAGAGACTCAAGGGGCAATGTCCTGAGGGTGCTGATGAATTGGAAATAAATCTATAACCAGGCTGAACGGAAAGAGTTTACAAAGAAACTGACCATCTTGAATCCTTGGAAGTGACTAGAGAAAGAGCCGATCTTCCTTAAGAATTCAGAAATGTAATCCTGTCTTAGTTTTCCTTCCCAAACTTAGAATACCTATGATTCCTAGGACCTCAAGGCAAGAATAGGCAGAAGTAATCCAGGATCGATTGATTCAACAGGAGTCTGGCTAAAGAAATAAGTGGCTTCGGGCTGGGTGTGGTGGCACACACCTTTAATCCAAGCACTCAGGAGGCAGAGGCAGGTGGATCTTTGTGAGTTCAAGGCCAGCCTGGTCTACAGAGTTCCAGGACAGCTGGGGCTACAGGGAGACCCTGTCTCAAAAAGACCGAAAGAAAGAAAGAAAGAAAGAAAGAAAGAAAGAAAGAAAGAAAGAAAGAAAGAAAGAAAGAAAGAAAAGAAATGGTTTCCTTCAAAGAAAACTGTTTTGAACAGAAGCCTAAAAGAATTAAAAAGAACCCATGACAAAGTTCTATAGGTACAACTCAAAGGAGAAATGGGGAAAATGGAGAGAGGAGGGAGGGTCCAGGGAACCATGAGTGTAAGGGAAGAAGGAGCTCAGAGAGGGGGCATCATAGGAGATGGGTATTACTGAAGGGAAGATGGTGGTACTGGTACTTTAACTGAGAGAGAGAAGGGAAGTTTAGATAGGGAGAGAGAGAGAGAGAGAGAGAGAGAGAGAGAGAGAGAGAAGAAAGGAGAGAGGGGGGAGAGAGAAACAATAAATAATGCTTAAGTGGTATGAAAAAAGAGAGCAAAATGTATGAGTTCAAAAGCCCACTGAAAAATACACATCAAAATGTGTACGTTGAGTGCATGTGTATAGCAGAAGACTATGTAACAAGAAACCCAGTACCAGACGGGAGAAACCTCCCTTGGAGTTGTTGGTTGGAGTAGTCCAACAGACTTGTCAGATAACACAGGCTATTGTCACAGCCTTGATTGCCTCTTAGACCCTGAAGGTACGACCCTATTATTGAAGACAGGATATAGTTCAAATGCAAGACTTGGAGCAATGGAGCTGGAATTGACCTGAAAGCCACCTCTTTGAAGACTAGCTCTCATAGTTTCAGAGGATTCTATGTAAGCTGCTAAGGAAGAAAAGTCAATCAATGGTCCAACCCCAGCTTTAAAGCCTAATAATCACAACAATTACTGGCACAACGAACTGTACTGGATCAGTAGTGGCACTTTTATATTGGGGGAAATTGACAACTATCTAACTGGACATAAAGATGGCTCAATGGGAGGGAACACATGTGTGGCACTGTAAACCTAGTCAAATACACATTTGACTGGAAAGGTCATAGAGCCTAGACAAAAACCTATGTCTGTTATATCACTAGACAAACATTTCTTACTATATGCTTGTATTAGTCAGGGTTCTCTAAAGAAACAGAAGTAACAGGACGAATATATAGCTATATACAATTTATTGATTTGCTCACGTGACAGAGTTCAAGGAGTCCAACAGTAGCTGCACCACACTGGAAAGGCTGAGAGAATCCAGGGAACTGCTCAGTCCACAAGGCTGGATGTATCAGTAGTCCCAATCTAGTGCCGAAGGCCCGAATGGATTCCAGGAGATCTGCCGGTCTCAGTACACGCTGGGATCGGAAAGGTTGATCACAGCAGCAAGACAAACTCACCAGATGAGAGAGGCAAGCCACAGGAGAAAAGGGACCAGCTCCTTCTGCTGTGGCCTTTTATACAGCCTGCCGGCAGAAGGTAACGCCCACATTTGGGGTGGGCCATCTGGGTTGAGGTGGTCCAATCCAAACATCCCTTTTCTCTTATTTGTTCCGAGACACGTATAACATGTTAGGTGGAATTATGACCATGCCATTGTTTGCAATTTGACATTTAAGCATAACATAAGGAGAGGCAATTTATTGGGTGCAAGTTGACAAGGGTGGACTTGTGATGGTAAATCCTGGGTGTCAACTTGATGGACTAA
>VZQC01008182.1:764082-817016 GCA_009823505.1 Rhizomys pruinosus
CTGTATTAGTCAGGGTTCTCTAAAGAAACAGAAGTAACAGGACGAATATATAGCTATATACAATTTATTGATTTGCTCACATGACAGAGTTCAAGGAGTCCAACAGTAGCTGCACCACACTGGAAAGGCCGAGAGAATCCAGGGAACTGCTCAGTCCACAAGGCTGGATGTCTCAGTAGTCCCAATCTAGTGCTGAAGGCCCGAATGGATTCCAGGAGATCTGCCAGTCTCAGTACACGCTGGGATTGGAAAGGTTGATCACAGCAGCAAGACAAACTCACCAGATGAGAGAGGCAAGCCGCAGGAGAAAAGGGACCAGCTCCTTCTGCCATGGCCTTTTATACAGCCTGCCGGCAGAAGGTAACGCCCACATTTGGGATGGGCCATCCGGGTTGAGGTGGTCCAATCCAAACATCCCTTTTCTCTTATTTGTTCCTTAGTCTAGTCAAGTTGACACACAGGATTAACCATCACAATACTAAATACGGATTCTTTTATTTATGGACAAGTATAGTAGATACCGCCTATCAAAGAAGCCTCTTTTTACAATAGATGGAAACTATTGTAGAGTTCCATGACTGATTACACAGAGAATAATTGTGAGATGCTCAACCCTAAGTTACACATATATAATGGAACCTGTCCACTACACCTAAATCTCACAAAACATAGTGGAGCAAGAGGTAGAGAGAACACTGATAGATCTTTCAACTCTCACCAGTGAAGCTTTTTCATGCAACACAGGGTGATTAACACAGATGGTAACAACTGGCCAAAGTATAGAGAATAACAGACTACAGAGTACGTGTCCCTGGATAGGACTCCTATACTAAACCCTACCCATCCAGGGCTCAGGGACCAGTGTGGAAGGGAGGTGGAAAGATAGTAAGAGCAAAGAATGGTAGATGACCATAGGGAACCAGTCTTCCAGGCTTCTAGGTACTTCCTCTTATGAACCTACAGCACTGTTGACGGAATGCTCAAGAAGCCATAAAAACTTAAACCAGATGAAAACCCAGAACAGAACTGGGGGAATGAGCAGGAGGCCCCAACCTTAGCTGAGGAACTATGGCAGCCAATCGCTGCTGGGCGAGGGAGAACTGATCTTTAAGGGAGTGATGTTAGACAGGCTGAACAGGTTACAGTGGATTGACTCACACCAAGGGACATCTAGGTATACAAACATGACTAGACAGGTCTTAACATATATCACATAATGTATGAAATCTTGTGGGCAGGTTATGGGGGGCACAGATAGGGAAGAGGGTCTAAATATGATTAAGATGAATTGCATGAGCTGGGTGTGGTGGCACACGACTTTAATCCTAGCACTTGGGAGGCAGAAGCAGGCAGATCTTCATGAGTTCAAGGCCAGCCTGTTCTACATAGCAAAGTCCAGGACAGCCAGAGCTCCAGGGAGACCCTGTCTCAAAAAAAAAAAAAAAAAAAAAAAAAGTATTGCGTGAAATGCATAAAAATTCAATAAAATATACATTAAAATTATAAAATGAGACAAATAATAAGAAATGTAAACCGGCAGAGACATCAGAGCCTAGAAAGACATGACAGCTTCGGATGTCAGCAGGATCAGATGCAGAAAATAAACTTACCAAATTTTAAGAAAGTAAAGAAACATATTGAAAATATACACAGAATAAGAAACACAAGCTCCAATACTTTAAAAGACACACTTCTCATGATAAAGACGTCTGTGGGTTTCACATCTGCAGAGAGAACTGTAAACTACAAGAATAGTTCCAAGAAATTTCCTAACATGCAGTGCAGAGCAACAACATGATTGAGACTATGTCAAAGAAGCTAATAGAAGCCCAGTAAAGTGTTCTAATATACATCTCATCTGAGTTTCTGAAGAAGAGAATAAAAGAAAAGGACAGTGGAAATATATAAAACAGTAAGATCTTTTTTTTTTTTGTGCCAGCTTGCTTTCCAGAGAGGCAGAGGAAGGAAGCCAAGATGGACACCATGGTATTTTGATAACCTAACTGAAGGTGCCATCTTACCAGTTCTGTAGTATTCTGTTGCTTAGAGCCATTAAGTTTAGCTTATTACACAAGAGTATGAATAGGAGTGAGGGAGGGATCACTGAGGACCATGTTAGAGGCTACCAATTAGTTATCAGGAAAATTCAAACTAAAAGCAAAATGTGAGCACTCCTGTGACAGTATCTCTGCTTTAAATCTGTACTGAAAAACAAAAACAGGGCTGGCAAAATGGCTCAGCAGGTAAAGAAGCTTGCTGCCAAGCCTGAAGATCTATATTTGATCTCTGGGTCCCATTCAGTAAGATACAAAACAGTATAGCTCAGTGCTTGCCTAGAATGAGCAAGACCCTGGGTTTGATCCTCAGCATTACAAAACCAAAACAAAACAAAATAAAACAAAAATGAGATCAATTATATCTCTATTAGAATGACTGAATTTTTAAAGTGAATATAATTATGTTGGAAAAATGTACAGCAAAATGAAATCATGGATATGAATGTAAAATGGTACAAACATTTTTGGAAAATAACTAAGTTATTCTTAAATCATTAATATGCACTTACTCCATATCACTTCACTACTGTGTTTTTATATAAGAGAAATGATTTCATATATTTGTTACTAGAAGAATTAGGTAAGAATGTCCATATCATATTTATTACAATTGTCCATAAGCCAATGTCCATAAAAAAAATGAAGAGCTTGGGGCTGGAGAGATAGCCTAGCAGTTAAGAGCACTGACTGCTCTTGCAGAGGATCCAGGTTCGATCCCCAGCACCCACATGGCGGCTAAGAACCGTCTGTAACTCCAATTCCAGGAGAACTCCAGTTCCAGGGGAATCTGAGACCCTCTTCTGACCTCAGCTCACTGTGGGCAATGCCACCCCTGGGCAGGTTGTTGTATATTGTATAAGAAAGCAGGCTGAGCATGGGCCAGAGGAGCAAGCCAGTAAGCAGTACTCCTCCATGGCCTGTGCTTCAGCTCCTGCCTTCAGGTTTCTGCTCTGAGTTCCTATCATGGGTTCCCTAAGTGATGAACTGTGACCCAGCAGATACAAGCCAAATAACCCTTTCTCCTCAAGTTGGTATTGGTCACAGTGTTTTGTCACAGCAATTGAAGACAAACTAGAAAAACAGTCATTCACAATTCAGGGAGAAGGTGATAGGTCTATGGCTTAAGTCATTATTAGTTAACAGTATAAAAAAGTTTAATAATTTAGGCTTTATAATAAATTTATGTTTCTTCTGGGAGCCACTAGAACATAAAGCACAAAACTTACAAAACATAGAAAAATGAAGTGATCAAAACACAATCTTGGGACTGGGGAGATGGCTCAGTTGGTAAAGCACTTGCTGTACAAGCGTGGAGACCTGAGGTTCCACAGGCACTTCAACAGCCAGGTTGCAATCCTAGCCCTGGAGAACAGAGACAGGAGGATCTCTGGTCTTGCAGACCAGCAAGCCTAGCAGAATTGGTAAGTCCAGGTCTGGTGAGTGACCCCGTCTCAAAGAAACAAACAAAACAAAGCAAACAACAACAAACAAAGTAGAGAGTAATTGAGAAGGACATCTGGTGTCAGACTCTGGCTTCCACACCCCAGCACATACATATGTGAGCACTGACACACAAACAGGCATGAACATTTACACACTCACACACATATACAGAATTGCTCTATCAGAAAAAAGGCAAGAGAGTAGTGAAAAAGGAACATTTTTAGAAAAAGTAATCAAAATAGCAGAAAGTGAGCTGGAGCCTCAGCTGTTAGAACTCATTGCCACAAAACTGCTGCCCCAGACACACATTAATTTTCTTACAGTTCTTAAGCTAAGAAGTCTAAAGTGGGCCAAAGTCAAAGCACTGGAAGGCCATGTTCCTTTCTAGAGGCTCTGGGGGAGCTTGTGTTTCCTTGTTTCTTCCAGCTAGTGAGGCTGCCCACACTGCTCAGGTCATTACCCTATTCTATTTTTATTTATTTATTTATTTATTTATTTATTTATTTATTTATTTTTATTTATTTTTTTTTTTTACAGAAGAAAGCTCGAACACAGTCCCCCACTACCATGCATTATGCAGTCGAGTTTCCCACATTTGGGGAAATCACAGGGGTCAGCACATCTGGAGTACAATAGATAAGCCTTGCCCTGGGAAAACCACCTTTGTGACCATGGGAATAACTGCCAGGTATAACCCTGTTCTAAAAAGGCAGCAGCAGCAAGCATGGGCAGTCTCTTAGTTGGCTCCCCTTGAGTTTTGTCTCCTTCTTCCATGTCCACTTCAAAGGATCTTGTGGTTCTAGTAGGCTCACATAAATAACCCAAGATCATCTCTTCTTTTAAAGGCATCTGCTTAACAGCCTTAATTTTTCCATGTAACACAGCACACTCAGAGTCTAGGGATGCATAAGCATCTTTGGGAAGCCATTATTTCCCACCAACAGTGGTGGAAATAGTTTTAATTACTCCAGGAATTATAATATGTGTAAATGGACAAAATAATTTGCTCAAAAAGAAAAAGATTTCTAAATTGAATCACTAAATTCAGCTATATGCTGCTTATTGGAGATAACTTTAGAAATCTTGGAAGAAATAAGGTAATAAAGGAGATATATCTGCACATTTTAATTATTTTTAATTTTTTATTTATTTCTGTATGTGTATGAATGTACTGTCTGCATGCAAGTTTGTGCACCCGTGTCGTGCAATGCCGCGAGGTCAGAAGAGAGTGTCAGATTCCCCTGGATCTGGAGTTCTCCTGGAATTGGAGTTTCAGATGGTTCTCGGCCGCCATGTGGGTGCTGGGGATCGAACTCGGGTGCTCTGCAAGAGCTGTCGGCGCTCTTAACCACTAGGCCATCTTTCTAGCCCATATCTGCACATTTTAATCAAAAGCAAACTGATAAGCTAAATTAATATTAGCTAACTTGACTACAAAGGTTAGAAAACATGACCAGAAATCAAAACTGTACATAATAATGAAAAACTAATCAAGAAGATATTAAAAGTCTAAAACTCTATTATCTGGTTATAAGCATCCTAACACATAAAGTTGATTTAATCATAAGGAAACAGATGAACAGTCTACTATCAGACTGGGGGATCTTGACACAGCCTTCAGTAAATAATCACTAATTAGTAAGGATGCAGAAATACAGAAAAACATTTAATGGGCTAAGATGTAACAAAAAACACAAACACACAATTATACGCAGACACACAATCACATGATTATACCCAAACAGTTAAGGACACACATTGTTTACAAACTAAATGGAACATTTATAAAAACTGATTATAATTAATTCATGAATATTAAGTCTTAATGAATCTCCAGACATTCATTTCCTATAGGCAATTTTCTCTGCTGACAATCTGATTACATAATAAATTAACAACAGCAACAAAAAAACCCCTAGAAAAATATCATATATTTGAAACATACTTCTAATAAAAATGGCAGAATGTTGATAATAGAAGCTAGATTCTGAATCTAAGGGAATGTCTATCAAGTTCATTTTTGCTTTCTCTGAAGTTTTTCAAAATGAAAATAAAAACAAGCCATGCATACTTATACCATTACCTAGATCAATAAAGACATAGAAAACATAAAATTGAAGGATAATTACATCATATATCAGGATCTGATACCATGGTACTTGAGGCAAAATTTGCAGCTTTATACATTTACATTAGGAGAAAGACATTACCAATAATGAGCTGGAGTTTTCTAATCTAAGAATTAGAAAAAAGATCAATAGAATAAATCCAAAATGGAAGAGAGGTAAAAATAAATGAGAGAGCTTTGGACTTCGGAGACTAAGGCAGAGGGGATTATAAGTGAGTAATCAAATTGAATATTTCTGAAAAGATTGCTTATGGAAGGGTGGAGGAAGGTTGTTAGCACACTGTCAAGAGGTGCTTTGGTCAAGACACTGTCCCTGGCTACTCTGCCATCTTGTACTTGCAAGTGTGAGAAAAGTCTTAATGAGCAGGAAACAGAGGACTTTCAGCAGGCAATCTACATGGGATGGAGCATTGTTGTCTGAGAACAATAGTGGTTATGTTCTATAACTGCAAAAAAGGAAAATTTGTGTTGCTGGAGAAAGAGGTCTCCTCCAGAGAAAATAGGACTCCTTTTGCTGTATTCATGACCAGCTGACCTTGCTCCTGAGTGCTTCCATCAGGCCTATGCAACCTTTTGACACTGCAACATCATGTTGTTATCAACCAAGTTCATGTTTAAGAACCGTATAATCAAGATACAAAAATGACTGCAAGAGGCTGAAGAGATGGCTCAGCAGTTAAGAGCACTGGCTGCTCTTGCAGAGGACTGGTTCTCTTCCCAGTACCCACATGTCAGCTAACAACTGTCTATAACTTCAGAGGATTCAATGTCCTCTTCTGACCTCCATGGGCACTGCACAACATGGGTGTACTTACACATGCAGGCAATACACTCATACACATAAAAATAATAAATATTAAAAAATTGCGGGGCTGGAGAAATGGCCTAGCGGTTAAGAGCGCTGACTGCTCTTGCAGAGGACCGGGTTCGATCCCCAACACCCACTTGGTGGCTGAGAACCATCTGTAACTCCAATTCCAGGAGAACTCCAGTTCCAGGGGAATCAGACACCTCTTTCTGACCTCCGTGGTATTGCACGACATGGGTGCACAAATCTGCATGCAAACAGTACATTCATACACATAAAAAATAAAAAATCCTAGCACTTGGGAGGCAGAGGCAGGCAGATCTTTGTGAGTTCAAGGCCAGCCTGGTCTACAGAGTGAGTTCCAGGACAGCTGGGGCTACAGGGAGACCCTGTCTCAAAAAGACAAAACAAAATAAAATAAAATTAAATTAAATTAAATTAAAATAAATTGCAAAAGTCTCATAATGTTTTAAGTAAGTTTACTTTATGTTGGGCTCCGTTCACAGCTATCCTTGGCCACAGATTGGAAATCCAAATTGATGGATGATAAATAAAAGGCATACAATATTGGGAAAATGAAAGAGGATATAACAATTGATTGGATGCTTCAAAGATCATATATAATTATATGAACACAATGAATGAAAAGTCATTATTCTACTATGTTTGGTGAAAACCTCTTAAGAAAATATGCTTGATGCCAGGCATGGTAGTGCACACCTTTAATCCTAGCACTTGGGGGGCAGAGGTAGGCGGATCTCTATGAGTTCAAGGCCTGCCTGGTATACATAGTGAGCTCCAGGCTAGCTGGGACTAAAGGGAGACTCAAAAAAAATAAAATAAAATAAAATAAGAAAGAAAGACTATGCTTTTCTATTTGCTTTCATATTACTGTGAGAAAATGCTCTGACCAATACCAACTTGGGGAGAAAAGGGTTTATTTAGCTTATATCTCCCAGGTCATAGGTCATTATTTAGGGAACCCAAGGTAGGAATTCAGGGTAGGAACCTGGAAGTAGGCCATGGAGGAACCCTGCTTACTGGCTTGCTCCTCTGGCCATGCTCAGCCTGCTTTCCTATAGGATATAGGACCACCTGCCCAGAGGTGGCACTCTGCACAGGGGGCTAGGCCCTCTCACATTACTCAACAATCAAGAAAATACCCTACAGGCATGGCCACAGGCCAGTCAAATGCAGGAAATTCCCCAATTGAGGCTCTCTTAACACAGCCAGTTATGTCTAGTTGACATTAAAGCTATCCAGCACAGAGAGTCCAAGGTAGGAACGCGGGGCAGGAACCTCGAGGGAGAAACAGAAGCATGGGCCATGGAGGAACACTGCCTACTGGATTGCTCCCCTGTTCCTCAGCCCAGGAGTGGAACTACTCATATTACTGAACAATCAAGAAGATGTCCCAATAGACATGGCCACAGGCCAGTCCAATGGAAGTAATTCCACAATTGAGGATCCCTCAAACACAGGTGTGTCAAGTTGACAAGGGGTCAATTGTGCTGGATAGCTTTAGTGTCAACTTGACACACCTGGGTTGAGGGAGCCTCAATTGGGGAATTGGCTCCATTGGATTGGCCTGTGGCCACATCTGTGGTGTATTGTCTTGATTGTTGAGCAGTGACAGTATAAGAAGGCAGGCTGGGCATGAGCCAGAGAGCAAGCCAGGAGCAAGCCAGTGGACAGCATTCCTCCATGGCCTGTGCTTCAGCTCCTGCCTCCAGGTTCCTGCCCTGAGTTCTTACCTTGGGCTCCCTAAGTGATGATCTGTGACCCAGGAGATGTAAGCTGAATAAACCCTTTCCTCCCCAAGTTGGTGTCGGTCAGAGTGTTTTGTCACAGCAATGGAAGACAAACTAGGACAGAAATTGGTACCAGACGAGTGGGGTATTGCTGTGACAGACCTGACCTTGGTGTTTTGGGGAAGGATTGTGGAGGCGTTTGGAACTTTGGGCTGGGAAGATCATTGAATGCCTAAAGATTGTTGCTGTGGAGCTTGGAGCAGTTTTGCTGAAGGAGTTGTAGAAGATGGAGGCCTGGCTTGTGAAGTTTCTAGTTTCAAAGGAGAGCAGAGATCATCAGGACTGTGTAATCTGTGGGTTCTGGTCAGCTGGGGCTGTGGAGAATCAGCTGTAAGTAACAAGAGACCAGAACCTGAAGTGAAACTTTTGTGGTACTGGGGCAATTGATGCTGGTTAGCTGGGGCTGAAAAATCAGCTGTAAGTAACAAGAGACCAGCATCACTGAGGTGAAATCTTCTGGGGAGAATATCTTCAAGGTCAGCACACAGAAGCTGTGACCCAGAAAGGGCCTGAGCCTCCATCTCGAGCCAGAAGCCGGACTTGGTAACGTGTAAGAGTCTCCTATATGGTTCCGGTGTTGAAATTTGAGGGGGTCACAGAGAGCAGCCGAGGCTTGGCACTGTGAGAGGTCAGGAAAGACCATTGGTGGAAGTGCACCTCGGTTGCTGTGAAGACCCCAGGATTGCAGGGGTCATGGAGAGAAGCTGAGGCTTTGCACCAGGAGAGGTCAGAAGAGACCATTGGTGAAGGTGCTGCCTCAGTTTCAGTAGCGACCCCAGCTTTTTGGAGATGCCGGTACCCTGGGACGACCACCAAGAGCAGCGGTAGGTGTAGAATGGAGTCGGCCTGGGCCTGCGAGATGAGTGTGCCACGGACGGCAGAGTCGGAGAGGGGGAGCTGCCGAAACCCTTTGGAGCCCAGAAGATCGTGAGTGAATCCCAGGTGTCCAGCCTTGAGCTACTTTGCTGGACTTAGGTTTTGTTTGAGTGTGCCTGATTCTTCCCTTTGAAATAAGACAGTACTTGTTTTGGATTTTACAGCAGCCCACAGTTAAGAGACTTTTAATAGACTGTGAACTTTTAAGTGTTTGGACATTTTAAGGACTGTGGGGCTTTTAAGGTTGTACTGTCTTAGGTTGTGATTAATGTTAACATCATACTTTGGGGATAAGAACTGGAAAGGTGGTGGTTTAATAGTGATGTGTTTTGTGTGTCAAGTTGACAAGGGGTCAATTGTGCTGGATAGCTTTAGTGTCAACTTGACACACCTGGGTTGAGGGAGCCTCAATTGGGGAATTGGCTCCATTGGATTGGCCTGTGGCCACATCTGTGGAGTATTGTCTTGATGGTTGAGCAGTGTGGGAGGGCCCAGCCCACAATGAGTAGTGCCACCCTGGGTAGATTTTTGTGTACTATATAAGAAGGCGGGCTGGGCATGAGCCAGAGGAGCAAGCCAGTGAACAGCATTCCTCCATGGCTTGTGCTTCAGCTTCTGCTTCCAGGTTCCTGCCCTGAGTTCTTGCCTTGGGCTCCCTGAGTGATGAACTGTGACCCAGGAGATGTAAGCTGAATAAACCCTTTCCTACCCAAGTTGGCGTTGGTCAGAGTGTTTTGTCACAGCAATGGAAGACAAACTAGGACAGCTATCCAGCACAATGCTCTATAGAAATTACCTGAAGAGCTTTATCTAGCACATGTGTTACTCTTGCGTAGGCACATCACAGCCTTCTTGCACTTTAGAATCCTTTTAGCTTCTTGTACTAGGACACAACTTTAGCACTCTGTTTGGGACCCTTTTAAACAGCAAATCATTAATATGAGGCACAGAAATGTGAGGAATGTGGAATTGAATGGACACATTTCGAACTGGGAATTGGAAAGGACACGCTATACAGAATGAGAGCTGAAACAAGGCAGGGGTCACCATGTGAGCCTTCTGCTAGGGACCTGTATATTAGATGAGTCTAATTTTCTCCTACTCTGCTCATGTCCACATATGACTCTGAAAGTGTTGATTTGGTTACATATAAAATTTAGCAAGTAGATGCATTTGCAACTATAGAATCCATGAATAATGAGAAATGGCTGCATTCTTTTGAAGGTGAGACCGAACATAGTGATGGAAGCCCCTGTCAGACTAGTGCAGTTTGGAAAACAAGAGTGCTACTTGGACTTTTCATGGCCATGACAAATTCCTGAGAGGAACAGTTTAAAGCAGGAATGATTTAATTTGGCTTTAAAGATTTCTGTCATTGGTTGACAGGCTCTGCTGCTTTGGGTTTTACTTCGACAAGACAGAATATCATCATGCGGAGGGCTGATAAGTAGAGCTGCTTACTTCATAGCAGTTAGGAGGAGTCAGAGAGAAGACATGTTCTTCAAAGACACACCCCAATGGCTCATCTTTTCCAACTAGGCCTACCTTCTAATAATGGCATTAAATTACCATTCCATCAAGGAGGTCAGTCCATCAGGGAAGTCAGAGCCACTGTGATCTAATCATTTCCAAAAAACCTTTCCAAAGGCATCTTTCCTGTTGTTTCAGTGCTTTTTTGTAATGACGCTAGTTTGCTTTTTTCTTTTCCTTTTCTTTCTCTTCTCTTCTCCTCTCGTCTCTTCTCTTCTCTTCTCCCCTCCCCTTCTCCCCTTCTTCTCCCCTTCTTTTCTTCTTCTCCCCTTCTTCTCTTCTTCTCTTCTTCTCCTCTCTTCTCTTCTCCTCTCCTCTCCTCTTCCTCCCTCCCTCACTCTCTTCTTTCTTTCTTTCTTTCTTTCTTTCTTTCTTTCTTTCTTTCTTTCTTTTTCTTTCTTTCTTTTCTTTCTTGTCTTTTTGAGACTGAGTCTCCCTGTAGCCCCAGTGGGACTGGACTCACTATGGAGACCAGGCTGCCCTTGATCTCATAGAGATCTCCTGAGTGCTGAGATTAAAGGTATGTATCACCATGCCCAGGTGACACTAATTTCTTTATTTATTTTTTATTTTTTTGGTCTTTTTGAGACAGGGTCTCCCTGTAGCCCCAGTTGTACTGGAATTCACTATATAGACCAGGCTGGCTTTGAACTCCCAGAGATCCACCCGAGTCCTGGGATTACAGGCCTGTGACATCACATCTGGTTAGACACTAATTTCTTTTTTTTCTTTTCTTTTTTTTTTTTTGGTCTTTTTGAGACAGGGTCTCCCTGTAGCCCCAGCTGTCCTGGAACTCACTCTGTAGACCAGGCTGGACTTGAACTCACAAAGATCCTCCTGCCTCTGCCTTCCAAGTGCTAGGATTAAAGGTGTGCACCACCATGCCCGGCTGACACTAATTTCTTAAGCAAGCACATTCTTCTTGTTCATAATTGTCAACACATGCTCATATTTTGATCAAATTATATGTTTTTCAAATCTTCCTGCTTTTCTTTTTATTTTCAGTTCTTACTATAAATCTAACTGAAAGTGTCTACTAATAACCATGCCACAATTTGAATTCTGGGATATCTTGAAATTGACACACGGTGCACAGACCTGCATGCAGACAGTACATTAATACACATACAGAAATTTAAAAAAAAAGAAATTGACAGAAATAGGAATGTAACTCAGTGATTAGGTACCTGCCTAGCATGTGCAAGGCTCTATAGTCCACACCTAGGATAGCAAAAATATAAAACTCATCCTTCAAGTTTGATTAGTTTATCACCTTTAAAAGTTAATCCCTCTCCCAAAGTCTTAAGGCATGGACAAACTGTGAAAAAAGTATTTACCAGGACATAACATCAGCAGCTTCTAGTCCAGCTTTTAATAAGATACTCACTTTCCCTCTGAAATCCCATGAGCATGGTCTTTACTGACTCCATTCTTTTGAGTATTATGGTCCTTTAAGCTGCCAAAAGAACCATTAAACTCTACCAGTAACATTCTTGGACTTCTTTAGTCTGCCTCTCCAGAGTTTTCTATAATCCAGCTACATTGCAGCTCCTAAAACTTCTGAACCACATGGTCACTTATACCAAAAACCCTACTCTTGTTACCAATTTTCCTTGTTAGTCTTTGTGTGTGTATGTGTGTGTGTGTGTGTGTGTGTGTGTATGTGTCTGTGTGATTGTGATTGTGACAAGATACCTGAGAAAAGCAACTTGAAGGAGGAATGATTTATTTTGATTCAAAATATCAGAAGGGTCAGTCCATGGTTTGAAGGCTTCAAGCAGAGAAAGGATGATAGAGAAGAGCGGCTTAACTCATGGTAGCCAGAAAGCAGAGAGAAAGTGAAAGACATGGCCTTCAAGCAATGTTTCTAGTGAGCCATCTCGACCCACCAGGTGGCTTAAACACGTGAAAAAAAAAAGATAAAATGTTTAGAAGCCAAAGATGGAGACTATGTTTCTTCTTTTTTATTTTAATGTTACTAGGATTGAACCTAGGGCCTCACACATAAAAGGCTAGTTTTCTACCACTGAGCTATATTCCTAGCCCAGGAGAATAATTTATGAACTTATTATAAAGAAAGATTTCTTATGGAAGATATATACTTTTTTTCCACATAAATTTATTTATTTATTTATTTTTAACAAATCTAGACCTGTGTTCCCTCCCATTCCCCCACCCCGCCAGAGCTCATGCATTCTGCCAAACATGCTTTTCATCTCTTAGTCTTTCTCAATATTTTCCATGGGGAAGTTGACTGTTTTGAGCAGAAGTTCACTGTTTCAGTCAGTTCTTTGATGCAGTCTTTTCTGTTGTTGTTGTTGGTTTCCAAACTGCATTACGCCAACGTGCTTGTACAAAAGCTCAGGGGCCCCACACAAGAAATACTTAAACTGGGTAATTGGCACTAGCAATCCACAGATGGGGATACCATTTGTCGTTGTTTTTCTGGGACTGTGTTACACTATCACAGAAGATATATACTTTTAAATAAAATGCATTTAATCGTATGTGTAGGACTGTTTTACTTGCATGTATGTAAGTGCACCTATGTCATGCAATGCCCACAGAGGTCAGAAAGGGCATCAGATCCCCTGGAACTGGAGGTATGGACAATTGTTAGCTGCAATGTGGGTGCTGTGAACTGAACCCTGGTCCTCTGCAAGAGCAGCCAGTGCTCTTAGCTGCTGAGCCACCTCTTCAGTCCCCAATTTTAAAAAATTAGTTCTTTGAGAATTTTATACAGTATATTTTGATAATATTCAGCATTCCCCACCCCAACTCCAAGACCCATTCCCCCTTCCTTACACACCCAACTTTCTGTCCTCTTTTTTTTTTTTTTACTCATGAAGTCCAGTTTGTTGCCCTTATACTCTATGTGACAAACCAATTGTGGTGGTTTGAATGAGAGTGCCCCCCTATAGGCTTCAAGATTTAGATCATTTTGTCTCCAGTTGGTGGCACACTGTTCTGGAGGTCTTAGAAGGTGTGGCCATGCTGGAGGAAGTATGTCATTGGGGGTTGGCTTAGTGAGTTTACACGCCTTGCAATTGTCAGTCTCCTCGCTCTCCGTCGTCTCTCCTCCCTCCAATCCCTCCCCCCTTCTCCCCTCTTCTCCTCCCTCCTCTCCTCCATACCTCTCTCTCTCTCTCTCTCACTTCCTGTGCTCATGCGAGATGTGACCCTCGGCTGCTGCTCCACCCACCAGTCACCATGCTTCCCACCAAAATGGACTCTGATTCCCTGGACGCCAATCGTAAGCTCCAAATAAACTCTTCCTTTTATAAGTTCCTGCTCATGGTGGTTTTATCACAGCAACAGAAAAGTGACTGATATAGTTTATTTGGTACCAGGACGGGCTGTGAAAGACCTGACCAGAGTGGATTGTTTGGAGAAATGGGAAGACTTTGGAACTTTGGACTAGAAAAGTTGTTGACTAACTGTAAGCAGAGCTTAAGGGCCCATTCTAGTAGAAGCCTGGAAGAAAGTATTGTGCAAAAAATGAGTTCCAGAGGAAAATAAAGACGTAGGCAGCAACTGGGATATTTGATAAAGAGTCTGGCAGCAAGTTTGTGNAGCCTCCCCAACTTTAGTCCCCATAGGTCCTGGTGGTCAGTCTGAAGGAAGAACGAAGTTGGGCCAGGGTGACTGTGAGGCCTCATAGACATTAGTGTGCTGGCTGCTGGGACAGAGCATCACAGGCTGGGTGGCTTGACCAACAGGAATAGATTTTCTCCCAGCTCTGGAGACTGGAAGTAACATCACAGTGCTGACGGGGTTGGTTTCTTTTGAGGCGTCTCTCAGCTCTCAGATGGCCGCCATCTTGCCGTATTGCCTGTCATCCTCCCTCTGTGTGTCTAGGTCTCAGCCCTCTTATTAGGACGCCAGCCTGTTGGGTCAGGGTCCATGCTCCTGGCTCTGTTTTACCTTCATTATCTCTCTAAGCCTGAATCTCCAGGCACAGGCACAGGCACATTCCGAGGTGCTAGTTAGGCCTTCAGTGGAGTGACTTGGCAGGAACCCCGCTCAGCCCCTGGTTTCATTAAATTCAGGCTTCACGTGTGAGGGGACCTCCTAGGCATGTGCAACCTGAGCATCACAACATGACATGCCATCTACACAGTTTATGCTCCAGAACCATGTAATAGAATGACAAAGAAACACTCCATGATTTTGTGTGTGTGCACATACATGCTCATACATACAGGGTTTTGTGAATGTTCGTGTGTGTGCAGGGACACATGTGTGCACACACATCTGGAGGTCAGAGATTGATATAAGGTATCTTTCTCAATTATTCTCTCTCTCTCTCTCTCTCTCTCTCTCTCTCTCTTTCATCTCTGTGCTCGTTGCAAGATGTGACCCTCGGCTTGCTGCTCCAGCCCCAGTCACCATGCCTCCCACCACAATGGACTCTGATTCCCTGGAACCATCAATAGTAAGCTCAAATAAACTCTTCCTTTTATAAGTTCCCTTGCTCATGGTGGTTTTATCACAGCAACAGAAAAGTGACTGATATAGTTATTTGGTACCAGGAGCTGGCTGTGAAGAACCTGACCATGTGGATGTTTGGAGAAATGTGGAAGACTTTGGAACTTTGGACTAGAAAAGTTGTTGACTACTGTAAGCAGAGCTTAAGGGGCCATTCTAGTAGAAGCCTGGAAGAAAGTATTGCTGCAAAAAATGTAGTTCCAGAGGAAAATAAAGACTTAGGCAGCAACTGGGATATTTTGATAAAGAGTCTGGCAGCAGTTTGTCTGCAGCCCAAATGCTTGCCTGATGCTAAGTTGAAAAGCAATGGACTACTGTCTTTGGCGGAGGATATTTCAAGACAGCCTAATGTAGAAATGGTGGCGTGGCTATTAATGGTGAATATTGTACAGATCTACAGTGAAGAAGAGCAGATGGGGCAGAAAGAAATGCAGAATGTACAATTTAGATCTGAAAACCTGCACTAGGAAGATTAAAGGTAGGGCCAAGGCTTGTGAAGGAGAGGTTCCTTTTGATAAGAAGACTAAAGTGATTAAGGAGAGGCCTAGCTATTTACAAGTAAACATCAGCAACAGTACCTTCAGGGCAAGACCACACCCAGCTAAGCCCCCAATTTTCGAAAGGAAAATATGGAAAGGATTTTTTGCTCCAACAAGTCCAGGGCAGAGAAAAGTTGCAAATGTGGTTGAAATGGCCCAGGGTCCATCCCAAGCTTGCAGCCAAACTTGGCAGTTTCATTCACGTGGTGCTGGCTTTAGAGGCATGAAGTTTGCAAGAGTGAAGGGGTCATCAGTTCTTTCTCCACAGTTTCAGAGAGCCACAGAGGCCAGGCAGAGTGCAGCAGGGGTGTCCCTGCATAAAGAAGGCCCTGATAGGCCATTGCATGAAGCTGTGAATGTGAAGTCTGGTTGGCAGCAGAGACCCCAAGAAGACATTCGAGATGCGAGAGCTGTGAGATATTTGCCAAGGAGAACTGCATACAGGGAGTGGTACCAGCCTAAGAAAGAGATGTATGTTGCAAGCAAAGCTGGAAGAGCTGAGCCATCTAAGCCCTTTGGAAGTAAAGTCCCAGAAGTTGCACATGGAGCTACTGGACTTGGTGTTTGTCCTGCTGGTTTTCGGTTTTGTTTTGGTCCAGTATTTCCTCACTATGCCTCTATTCCTCCCTTTTGGAATGGGAATGTGTATTCAGTTCCACTGTATGTTGGGAGTATGTAATTTGCCTTTTGATTTTATAGGAGCTTATAGTTAAGAGATTGGCCTGTGTCTCAGAAGAGATTTTGAACTGTAGACCTTTGAATAGAATTGAGACTGGTAAAGACTATAGGGACTTTTAAGGTTGGACTAAATACATTTTGCATTTTATATGGTCAGGAGCCTATGGGGACCAGGGAGTGGAATGTGGTGGTTTGAATGAGAGTGTCCCCCCATAGGCTTTAAATATTCAGACATTTTGTCTCCAGTTGGTGGCACTGTTCTTGGAGGTCTTAGAAAGTGTGGCCATGCTAGAGGAAGTATGTCATTGGGGGTGGACTTAGTAAGTTTAACAAGCCTTGTGGTGTCCAGTCTTTCTCTCTCTCTGCTTCCTGTGCTCATTGCGAGATGTGACCCTCAGCTTGCTGCTCCAGCCCCAGTCACCATGCTTCCCACCACAATGGACTCTGATTCCCTGGAACCGTCGATCATAAACTCAAATAAACTCTTCCTTTAAAAAAAAAATTTTTTTTTTGATCAGACAGACTGTAGTCCCTAGAGAAGAACCTACTACTATTACTCTGCTCAATAGACTACATCACTTCCTATAATAATGTTAAGAAATTGTGAATCCATTGGGGGAAGTCAGAGCTCTCTGATTCAATAACTTGCAAAAACTCCCATTACCTATCAATCAAACCTTTAATATATGAGTTTAATAGGGGGTGCACTTCATTTTCAAACTATAATAGACAATTTTCTTTTATATAAATTATTTCAGTACTCACCCAGAAATCCCAAAACAAATCTATAATAAATTATATATAGTGGCTAATAACTATCATAACTCCAGTTTAAGGGGGTTTAACATCCTCTTCTGACATCTGTGGACACTGCATGGTACAAGTGCATTTACATGTGTGCAGACAAAACATTCATACACAGAAAATAAAAGTAAATTTTAAAAAACGTAGTTAACAACATTCATACACAGAAAATAGAAGTAAAATTTAAAAAACATAGTTAATCTAAAAGTAGAAAACTTGCTTCATACAAAATCAATGTGTAAAATTTAATCAATTTTTATTTTATTTATTTTTTAATTTTATTTATTTTTGTACGTGTATGAATGTACTGTCTGCATGTAGGTTTGTGCACCCATGTCGTGCAATGCCTCGGAGGTCAGAAGAGGGTGTTGGATTCCCCTGGAACTGGAGTTAAAGACGATTCTCAGCTGTCATGTGGGTGCTGGGGATCAAACCCAGGTCCTCTGCAAGAGCAGTCAGCACTCTTAACTGCTATGTCATCTCCCCAGCCCTTAATCAATTTTTATACAGCAGTCATAAACATTTGGAAGGTGTAATTTGACAAAAGATACTATTTATGATGGCAATAAAAAATATAAAGTATCTAGGTCCAAAGCTCTCAAAGAAACAGGAAAATTTTTATGGTCAAAATTATTAAGCTTTTGTTAAAGCACATTTAATAGGATGCCAGCAAATGACTATAGTATGTAATATATCTATTTTGCTAATGGACAGGAAAAAAGACAACTTAACAAAGACGTCAGTTCTCCCTAAGGTTAGCTACAAGTGATATACTTCTATGAAAAACCCTATGTTTCAGGTTGTTTTGCTTGAATATAATGAGCTGATTTGAAAATTTATATCTAAGAGCAAAGGAGAATTACTAGCCAACTGCTGCAGAGCAAGTTGTATGCCTGGCCTAATCAGAAGCACACAGAAATCATGATGCTGGCATACTCTAACTGGAAACATTGACCAATGGAGCTGAATCAAGTGCACAGAGCAGACCTAGCTACACACTGAAGCTTTAGGTGCCAGTGGATAGTGGGATGGACTAAAAACTGAGCAGGGGTTGGAGAGATGGCTCAACAGTTAAGAACATGGGCTGTTCTTGCAGAAGACCCAGGTTCAAGTCCCAGCACCCACATGGCAGCTAACAACCATCCATAATTCCAGTTCCAGGGGATCTGATGCCCTCTTCTGTCCTCTGAAGGCAGTGCATGACACAGGAACATGATGAACATACATGCAGGTAGTATACTCAAACACATAAAATAAAAATGAATTTTAGCTGGGCATGGTGGCACATGCCTTTAATCCCAGCACTCAGGAAGTAGAGGCAGGCAGATCTCTGTGAGTTCAAGGCCAGCCTGGTCTACATAGAAAGTTCCAGGCCAGCTGGGGCTACAGGGAGACCCTGTCTCAAAAACACCCCTCCAATAAATAAATAAAATAAAAATAAATAATTGAATAAATTTTAAAAATGAGCGATCATGATTCATTTGAAAAACAGAAACAAAACTGAACTTCCATCTCATACTCCACAACAAGCCTATTCCAAGGTGGATTTGAACTCCTATCTCACACTCCACAACAAGCCTATTCCAAGGTGGATCAAACACACATGAAAAACAACACTACAAAACTTTTAGAACTCCATGCTGGAGAATATTATTTCTTCTTTTTTAATTTTAATGGTGTTTCATATTGATCCTAGGGCCTCATACATGCTAGGCTAGTCCTCTACCACTGAATTGGATTCCTAGCTCAGGAAAATATTTTTAGACCAGAGATTTTTTTTTTTTTTTGGTCTTTTTTTGAGACAGGGACTCCCTGTAGCCCCAACTGTCCCGGAACTCACTCTGTAGACCAGACTGGCCTTGAACTCACAAAGATTCGCCTGCCTCTGCCTCCCAAGTGCTAGGATTAAAGGCGTGTGCCACCACGCCCAGCCAGGAAAATATTTTTAAGAAACTTGTTATGATGATTTCTTAAACAAGGTGCTGGAGAAATGGCTTAGCAGTTAAGAGCACTGGGTATTCTTGTAGAAGATGAAAATTCAGTTCCCAGCACCCACATCATGGTTAACAACTGTCATTAACTCCAGTTCCAGGGAATCCACACCCTCTTCTGACCTACCTGGGCATTGTATGACATGGGTGCACTTACATGCAGGCAATACATTCAAACACATAAAATATAAAAATAGTAAATATTTTTAAAAAAGATTTTTTAGAGCCAGGTGTGGTGGTGCATGTCTTTAATCCTAGTACTTGGGAGGCAGAGGCAGGTGGATCTCTGAGTTCAAGGCCAGCCTGGTCTTCAGAGTGAGTTCCAGGACAGCTGGGGCTACAAGGAGACCTGGTCCCTCTAAAAGGACCAAAAAAAAAAAAAAAAAGAAAGAAAAAAAAAGATTTTTTAGATAAAATATAATTTGATGAGGACATTAAATAACTTGCACATTGTTATAGTGTGAATGAGAAATATTATTACAAGCTCATGTGTTGAGAACTTTGTTTCTCAGTGCTGGTTTTATTTATTTATTTATTTATTTATTTATTTTTGGTATTTTTGAGACAGGGTCTCTCTGTAGCCCCAGCTGTCCTGGAACTCACTATGTAGACCAGGTTGGCCTTGAACCCTCAGAGATCTGCCTGCCTCTTCCTCCCAAATGCTGCGATTAAAGGTATGTGCCTGGCTCGGTTACACTGTTTTAAGAGGCTCTGCAAACTTTGAGAGTCCATAGCCTAGCTGGGAGAAGTAGGTGATGAGTTACAACTCTACATGGCAGAATAGAGTCTTCAATGGGAAATGGAAGTTCAGAGCAGTAGGCACAGAAGGCTTACTCTTATATAATTTCTTTCTACAGCATTGTTCTAGTTTGCCTTTGATTGCTGTGACAAAACACTCTGACCAAAACCAATTTGGGGAGGAAAGGGTCTATTCAGCTTCCATCTCCAGGTAACAGTTCATCACTGAGGGAGCCTAAGGTAAGAACTCAGGGCAGGAACCTGGGGGCAGGAGCTGAAGCACAGGCCATGGAGGAACACCTGCTTACTGGCTTGCTCCTCTGGCCCTTGCTCAACCTGCTTTCTTATACAATACACAACAACATGCCCAGGGGTGGCACTGCCCATAATGGGGTGGGCCCTCTCCATCACTCAATAATCCAGAAAATACCCCACAGACACAACCACAAGCCAGTTCAATGGCGGCAATTCCCCAATTCAACCAGGTGTTAAAGTCTCCACAGTTCTTAAAAAAAAAAAAAAAAATGCAGTTAAAAGTTCACAGTCTCCTAAAAGTCTCTTAATTATGGGCTCCTGTAAAATCCAAAACAAGTACTGTCTCATTTCAAAGGGAAGAACTGGGCACACCTAAGCAAAACCTAAGGCCAGCAAGGTAGCTCAAGATTGGACACTCTGGGATTCACTCACGATCTTCTGGGCTCCAAAGGGCTTGGGCAGCTCCACTTCTTTGACTCTGCAGGTAACAGCACATACAGCTCGACTCACAGGCCCAGATCAGCTCCATTCTCATATCTGCTCCTGCTTTGGTGGTTGTCCCACGGTCCTGGTGTCTCCAAAAAGCTGCAGTCGCTACTGCAACTGAGGCTGCACTTTCACCAATGGCCTTTTCTGGCCTCTCACAGTGCCAAGCCTCAGCTGCTCTCTATGACCCCTTCACATCTGCAACACCAGAACCACACAGGAGATCCCTACACATTACCAAGTCTTGCTTCCAGCTTGAGATGGAGGCTCAGGCCCCCTCCGGACCACAGCTTCTATGTGCTGCTCTGAGCAAATTCTTCCCAGAAGATTTCACCACAGTGATGCTGGTCTCTTGTTATTTACAGCTGATTTTTCAGCTCCAGCTAACCAGCATCGATTGTCCCAGTAAAGCACAGGGTTCACTTCAGGTTCCTGTCTCAATCACAACCCATTCTCTATCCCCAGCCTACAAGGACCCACAGAGTCTCAATTCAGAACACCACACAAACAGCCTGGTGGTCTCTGCTTCCTTTTGAAGGCTCCATCATCTATGGCTCTTTCAGCATAAGTGTTCAGAGCTCCAAGACAACAAACTCTAAGCATTCAGTAGGTTTTCCACTCCAAAGTTCCAAATGCTTCTACAATCCTACCAAAAATAGCTGGGTCTCGTGTGTCACAGCAGTACACCACAATCCTGGTACCAATTTCTATTCTAGTTTGCCTTCAATTGTTGTGAGAATACACTCTGACCATTACCAACTTGGGGAGGAAAGGGTTTATTTTACATCTCCCAGGTCACAGTTCATCACTAAGGGAGCCCAAGGTAGGAACTCAGGACAGGAATCTGGAGGTAGGAATTGAAGCACAGGCCATGGAGGAATGCTGCTTACTGGCTTGCTCCCTTGCCCAAGTTCCGCCTGCTTTCTTATACAATACAGAACATCTGCCCAGAGTGGCCCTGCCCACACTGGGCTGGGCCCTCCCATATCACTCAACAATCCAGAAAATACCCCACAAACATGGCCACAGGCCAGTCCAAATGAGGCACTTCCCACGGAGGCTCCCACAACCCAGGTGTGCCAAGTTGACACTAAAGCCATCCAGCCCAAGCGTCAAGTTCAGGATCCTCTCACGTACTGGGATTACAGGTTTGCACCCTCCATGCCCAGCGTTATATAACATTTTTAAGTGCTAATTAGATGTCTTGCATAGATATACAAACAGTGCATGAAATTCAAATTATAAACAAAACAGCAAGGGAGTGATCTGAAAATTAAAAATAATCCTATCTGGGGAGCAGATGAGATGTGGGGGTCAGGGGGCTGGGGCTCAAGGTGTTGTGTAGGTTTCTTTGTTAAACTGATTTATGTGTTACTGTGATGTTATTCCTTAAACTTTACACATACACACACACACACACACACACACACACTTTGTTATATAAGGTACTTGAACAATTAAAAACAAAACAACAGTGAGGAACAAGCTATTCAAAAATACTTTCAGGCACTGAATGCAGACTGCCTCCTTATTGCTAGGGTTAACTGTCTGGGGCATTTTGACTCACATCATTTTATTGTCTCTAATAGTTCTTTGAGATAAGTTTCATGAACCTTATTTTAGAGCAAAGAGACATGGACTCATAATGTGGTTAGGGACCTTGACAGCAGCAATAGAAGATGGGATGGGAATTCCAATCCGTCTCTCTTTCACTCCAAATTGGTGCACTTGGTAAAAGCTAAACCAGGTGGAGAAAATTAACACATGGCTCTCCTTTTGATTGAGGAGAGCTGGGGGTCTCTTATTTACTTATTTACTTTTATTTTTATTTTTTATTATTTATTTTTTTTGTCTTTTCGAGACAGGGTCTCCCTGTAGCCCCAGCTGTCCTGGAACTCACTCTGTAGACCAGGCTGGCCTTGAACTCACAAAGATCCACCTGCCTCTGCCTCCCAAGTGCTAGGATTAAAGGCATATGCCACTAAGCCCGGCTATTTTTATTTTTTATTTTTTTAAATAGCCCAGACCCGCCTTAGACTTAAGATGTAGCCAGGAACAACCCTGAACTTCTGGCTGTCCTCCCTCCACCTCCTCTGGCACTTTTTCAAATCCACAGAGAGCCTAGACATACACATTGTAACTGCAGTCACCACAAATGGCACTCTGCCAATGGAGAGATAAAACCCAATTCCATTTCAGTCTATCAAGATGTGTATAGCACCACCAACAAGAGACCCTGTGGATAAAACAAATAGAATCTAACACGGTCTGCCAGCCAGGAAAGCGATGTTCAGAAAAGGGCTGGGAAGAATCCAAGGTGAGTGATGGGCAGTCAGGCTGTTTCCAAAGGCCCCATGTAAGGTGGCCAGTCAGTCCCCAGCTGCCGCTGCAAAGGCACAGACTACAAATTCCTCTTGCTGTCCAGAGAGGCTGCTCTGTCCAGATAAGGCCTTTCATCAATGCAGGCAACCCCTTAGCTTTCCAAGGAGGCCAATTACCATTACTCATTGAGAAGAATGCTCTTCTACAGAATTGCGTCTTTCAACAGAGAGCCAAAAGAAAACAGCTTAGCGGAGGTGATGTAGGGCACCAGAATTCAGCAGGAGGCAGAGGGTTCTGATCCGCTGTGTTTACTGGACACATTGGAAAAGCCTTTTCCTTGAGCAGACTTTATTTTATAGGGCACACCGGCACAAGTCTTTGACTTAGTTCCCCTATTTCTCTCTGTGGCCCATTTTATTTCCAATAACCACCTTTTCTAAACTTGGCACCAGAGTGAAGTTGTGACATTTCCCCAAGTCACGGCTCAAGCACACTTCTATTTTGAAATGAGACTTGGAAAAATTCAGCGTTAAATCTTTTCGCAGCTGGTTGCCTACATTAGGCACACAATAAAACCTCGGGTTCTCGGGTTCTCTGGTTTGTTGAATTGCTTGGATTTCATATGGAATGCCTTTTGAGATTTCCTTCAATCTGGAACTGGCTCTTCCGCTTTCAGGTCTCGGGGGTAGTAGTCAGTGGCCTTGTTAGTTTTCCAGTCTGGGTATCTTGGCGTGTCCTACTCACTTCTAAATATCTATTAAAAACCCGGTTCCCCTTGCCATCTTCCCCCAATGGAAAACACACAGCTTCACTTTGCTTCACACTATCTAATTGAACTTTCTGGATGAGAAGTCGCACCTCAGACATTTAGCTGTGGTTTTCACAGTCAAATGAAATGGAAGAGCGGAGCACAGCTGCGGTTTCTAAGGCGGAGACTCGCTTTGCCTTGATCACGTGACTTCACTTCTCAGCCCTTTTAATAGTAAAGTTGGTGTTGGTGGGTGAATCTACTTTTTTGTTGTTGTTGTTGTTTTTTTCCTTTTCCTAGTAGAATTTGAAAATTAATCATTATGGTCAATCAACCAAAAATAATTTCATCATAGTTCAGAGAATTCATTAGCAGAGAATTTAGAGTTAGAAACCATTGAAACTATGTACCATCTTCATGCTCAGCCTGACTTATTTTTGTTGGTAGAGAGGCATAACATAAAATGCACCATTATAACTTTCTCAGAGCGCAGTTTAGTGACATTAAGTATATTTATAATGTTTTGGAGCCATTATTGATATCTATTTCCAGGTTTTCAAAATACCAACCAGGAGCTCTGGTTGGTTACATAACTGAAATTCTTCCTTTTGGAGGGAAGAGAGAAGCTTGCAGAGGAAGCTGAGGACATTTATTTGTTTATTTATTTATTATTGGTTGGTTGGTTGAGTTTTTAATTATCATATAAAAGTTGATTTTTGTTTATTTTATAATTTTTAATTTATTCTTTGGCATGTTCTTGTATCTATATAACGTGTTTTGGTCCTATGAGCACCCGGTTTTCCTCTCCTGACTGTTCCCACTCTCTCTAGACACCTTTTTTTTTTTTTCCAACATACTGACATATCTCCTTCCAGTTTCTTTCTTTCTTTTGTTTTGAGATAGGGTCTCACTGTGTAGCCCCAGCTGGTCTGGAACTCACTATGTACAGGATCCCAGGCTGGCTTCCATCTCAGCAATCCACCTGCCTCTACTTCCTCAGTGCTAGGATTAAAGGCCTGCATCACCACATCTGACTTTTTTTTTTTTTTTGTCTTTTCAAGACAGGGTCTCCCTGTAGCCCCAGCTGTCCTGGAACTCACTCTGTAGACCAGGCTGGCCTTGAACTCACAGAGATCCGCCTGCCTGTGCCTCCTAAGTGCTAGGATTAAAGGATACCATGCTCGGCTGACTTAATTTTTTTATTGCTTATTTATTCTAATTTTATGTATATGAATGTTTCTCCTTTGTGTAAGTGCATCCATGCATGCAATGTCTGACGAGGCCAGAAGAGGGTATCAGGTGTCAGATCATGGGTGCTGGGAACAGATCCTGGGAACTTTGCAAAAATAGCCAGTGTTCTTAATCACTGAGTCAGCTCTTCAGCCCCTCTTATTTATTTATTTATTTATTTATTTATTTATTTATTTTTGTCTTTTCGAGACAGGGTCTCTCTGTAGCCCCAGCTGTCCTTGAACTCACAAAGATCCACCTGCCTCTGCCTCCCAAGTGCTAGGATTAAAGGTGTGTGCCACCACCACTGAGTTTAATTATTGGCTCATGGACAACTTACCAGTGGCTACACCACTGGAGAAAAATGACCACCCTTCCCCAGCCACCAGTAATTGCCAAGAGCTCCTCAGGAGTGTGGGTTCCTGAGCCCCTCCCCCTCCTTGCTGGAAGGTTCACAGACGATCTTGTGGGATTTTATGTAGGAAAGCATTGCTGCTGTGAGGTTGTGCAGGTAGCAGCTATGTCCGAAAGACCGCAGTTCACAGCCTTCCTTCCCGTCCTCTGCTTTTGCATGCTTTCTGTGTCCTCTTCCACACTGTGTTTCCTGAGTGCCCTATCTCTCTCTCTCTCTCTCTCTCTCTCTCTCTCTCTCTCTGTGTGTGTGTGTGTGTGTGTGTGTGTGTGTGTGCTACCTGTTCCATTTAGAAGAGCAGTTAAGAGTCATTTATTCTCAGCACTCTGCACTCTGACTAGGAATGAACTGGCCTCAGCAAAGAGAACTTTCTGTGGCCCACGTTGAGAGCAGCACTGATCTCTATAAACACAAAGATTTAGAAGGCAGTTTTCCAACACATCCATTTAGCAAAACAACAATAGCTGATTACTCACTAGGACCCATTACCTCCTTAGCCATGGGCTTTTGACCTGCTATTTACAGTACCAGTCACAAATTCCCTCCTGTGGTGCAGGCCTCAAATCAAAGTGGACAGCAGTTGGTTAGCCATGATTGCCATGATTGCATCAGTTGGCATATTTTGCCTGGGAAGTTAGTCTTAAAGTATGCAGGGTCTACCACTGGGTAAGACCACTTTTCTTCCCTAGAAGCCTGCACAGCACCTTTCGGCACTAAGGAAAGCTAAGCAGCAAGGAAAAAGTTTCTAGGTTGGTTCCAGCTTGATTTCTCTATGTCCTGCAGCCAAAGTGGGTAGTGTCTTCAGCAGCACGGTATTGCCATCTAGTCCTGGTGGACAGGGAAGAGAAAGGGCAATAGTTTATATTGTTTTGAGAGGCCTGTGGGGCTCCTTGATCAACGACTCATAGAGAGGTGTCCTACACCGGACAGCAGAATTTTTGTTAAATGCCTGTGGCTTCTAGGAGCAGAATTAGCTGCCCGTGCAGGGTGCTAAAGAAATTTATTTGAGGCTCAGAAGGTTACTGAATTTAGTGAACTTAGAGAGTAATAAGACTCATGAGGCCTCTCCTTGAGAGTCTGCGAGTATGTAAATAGCGAACACTTGCTGGGGAAGGGAAGGCCCTGTGGTGGCCCTGCTGGCTTGTTGAGCAGAGAGCTCTAGGGATACAGCTTTCGTGAACTTCACCCATGCTGGGGTGGAGTTTCCCATAATGCATCTGCCTTTGAGTAACTCGGGTTCCTGTAAATAACCCCGGCACACTCATTGGTTCCCCAACCTAGACTTGGGTAGAATTATTTCCTGGTCTGTCACTGTATATAGGGTGAATAGACATTTGTTCATATTGCCTCAGAAAAAGTCACTGAACAATGATTCCCCAGTCTCCCTCCTTCTCTGGGCAGCACCATTCTACATTTTTCTATGAATTTGATTATTCTGGAGATATATATTATATATATATACATATATATTTCTTTAAAGTTCATTCATATTGGAACATGTATGAAAATTTCATCCCTTTTATGGGTTAATATCATTATATGGATATCCCACATCTAGTTATCCATTCATCTATTAGTGGGCATTTGGGTTGTTTCTTGTATATAAAGACTAGGGTACAAGTATATAAGCCCCTACATTCTTTGTGTATCTACCTAGAAGTGAGATTTCTGAATTATATGATAATCTTATGATTGCTCTTTTGAGGAAACAGCCTCTTATTTTTAAACTTGTAAGCAGAAAGTCTGACTATTGGCATTGATTGACAGCAGATTTGAAATGCCCTAACCCAAGGAAATTAATCTCTTTCTGGAGCAGAGGATTTTAGAAGTCTTGGCTTATAGAAGATAGTGAGAATAAGGAAACATTCCTTTTATAAGTTGTCTTGGAAGAAACACTTCAAAAACTTATAGTCACCACCAATCTTGCCCACTCTTAAAACTGGTCAGCAAGCTGAATACAAGCAGAAGTATAAACCACCACAACTATCTCTGAAGGAATAGACTCAGCTTTTTTGTTTCAGTTAAATGACTTAGGACATATCAAAGTCATAATCTAGTTTGAAGAGATGACATTGCTTGTCCACAGTCCCTCAGCTGACAGATGGCAGATCCGGTATCCTATCACCCAGCAGTTCTACATACTACACTGCCCAATGGGAAAAGAAAATAGGAAAAGAATAAACACATTGTAGTCCCAAATTTCTTAACTCCATAGGTCTCTTAAGGAATCCTAAGTTGAAATATTCATGGTGGGAAATATTGGATAAAGTTTTTCTTATAAATATTGGGAATCACCATGATTAATGTTGTAACTGCTGTGTAATACTAATAAAATGGAACATCTGAGTATCTCAAGACAAATGGATCTGCTTCTGCAAATATTTAAACAGCACTGTTAGGAGACGAACACTATTTGACACTTTGAGGGAGGGAGGCGTGTGAGTAAGGTTTGTTCCTTGCCCACCAGTTCTAACGTCACAGAAGGACTTGGTCGCTGGAGAAAAGAGGGTAATGAATTCAAGTCCTGAGATCATAGCCTTGCACCACAGGCTCAGACAAAAACCAGATATTTATGGATCAGGAGCTAGATGGGCCTTATTTCATTTACTTATAAAATATATTTTATATGTATTTTATAAGGCTCCATTTTACAGAGCTAGAAACCAATACTTGGTAAAAATAAAGAAGGCAAAGTCAATCACATAGCAGGGCTGGCCTGTGACACTGACACTCCAGCTCTCCGGTGCTCATCCAAATCCCGCTTCACTGCTTCCAACCCAAGAATTCTCTAATGATTTCATCTGATCCTTGCTGCACCACCATAGTGTTTCTAAAACAGCTCAGATTATTTATTAATTGATAAACACATAAATGAGAGAAGGTTCTTATGCATACTGCTCTTATTTTGACTATCTTGGGTGAAACTTTTGGGTTGAATTATCACAGGAGAGTTGGGGCTCCCTGTGCCCAAGCACCTTTTGCTGTTGAATCTGTGACCCTAAAATGCCATAGTTGACAAGGATGATTTATTGTGATTGTGGAAGGGATGAGGCTAATGCTCATCCAGCACTAACTATGAGGCTGTGTGAGCATGCAGATGTGTGCTTTGCTGCAATGATCCCTACATTTTAATATTTCTGGGACACCCATCCTCCCACTCATTCCAAGTATGTTACAGAATCTGACAGCTGTCAGCCCTACAGCAGTAGGAGATTGCTAGAATCTAGCACACATCCAGTAGGGTTTTAGTCTCATTTAATTGCGTGTCTTAGTGTCATAAACTATGATCGTTCCTTCCTGGTCTCTTAATCTTCACAGTATCCCAAGGTTGTTCTTAATTATCCTTTTCTTCTGGTAAGGAAATGAAGGTCAAAGAGATGCCTACAATTAGTAAACAGCAGATCGGAGATTCCATGGTGCCTTTATTAGAGTTCTCTCCAGGAACAGAACTGAAAGAATGAACATATATTGACTTATAGGATATGGTCCAGGTCGTCCAACAATGACTGTCTCCTGTAGTTGCTCAGTCTACAGGGCTGGATGTCTTGGCAGTCCCAATCTAGTGCTGAAGGCCTGGAGGATTCCTGGAGAGCTGCTGGCCTTCAGTCTTGGTTGGAAACCTGAAGAAGTTAGTTCTAACACAAGTTAGTTCTAATATCGGCAAATAAAAGTTATAGCTACAAATAGAAACATTCATCAGTGAGAGTAAGGCAAGCACTTAGGAGACAGAAGCTCCCTTCTGCTGAGTCCTTTTACCACCCATTTACCAAAAGATGCTACCCACAGTTAGTGTGGGTCTTCCAGCCTGGAAGAATCTGATCAGGAAGGTGCCTCACAGGAGTGCCCTGGGACTTGCATGTTAGTGGATTCCAGTTCCAGTCAAGTTGACAACCAGATTGGCCATCACAGCACTCAGCCTGGCCTCTGATGGTTGAAAGAAGTGTTGCGGTCCAGAAAGCCCTAGGGGTTTGTTATCAGAGGGCTTGATTGTCCACAGGTGTTACCATTCGCAAGCATCCTGGCGGTAATCCTTCAAGGATATAAAGGGACAAGTAAATAGTAAACCTGTTGCCGTACTTTTGCACATTTATACAAAGATGGGGAGGAGATGTGACTGAACAGAAATACATTTTTCTGGGTTGATGAGATGACTCTGTTTAGGAGTGCTTGCTGTGCAAACTTGAGGACCTGAACTTGGATTCCAGCATACAAACAGTTAGGTATGAGGGGCCGGAGAGATAGCTCAGTGCTTAAGAACACTTACTACTCTTCCAGAAGACCTAGGGTCAGTTTCCAGCATAGTAGCTTATACCTTAGCAGCTGGTCATTGACTGCTGGGTGAAGGGAGAGAGTTGGTCTTCTTTAAAGGAGTGATGCTACATAGGCTGACCAGGCTCCAGACCAGGATCCAGTGGATGGACTCACACTGAGGGACAGCTGAGGACCAGATTTGACTCAACAGACCTTAACATATATGACAGAAAGCATGAAATCTCGGGGAGGGGATTATGGATGTGCAGGCAGGGGAGAGGGTCTAAATATAATTATGATGTATTGTATGAAATGCACAGAATTTCATATATATATATATATATGAAATGCACAGAATTTCATAATATATATTTGTAAGTAAGTTTCATAATATATAGGTCATCTAAGATAGCTGGATCTACTATATCGCAAAACCACATAGGACTTAGTCAGGCATCACAGCATAATGCCAGTAATCCCAGAACTCTAAAGACTGAGACAGGAAGATTATGAGTTTTAGGTTAGCCTGGGCTACATAATATATTCATGGCTAGCCTAGGATATATATATCAACACTGTCTCAAAAAGCTAAACAAAGCAGGTGTGGTGGCACAGCCTTTAATTCCAGCACTTGGAAAGCAAAGGCAGGTCGATCTTTGTGAGTTCAAGGCCAGCCTGGTCTATGTAGTGAGTTTCAGGCCAGCTGGGGACCCTTTCTCAAAAAGACCTAAATAATAAATAAATAAATATTTAAAAAGCCAGACAAACAAGTACTTAATAAGCACATAGGCTTTGTTTGTAGCTTTGCCTAACATTTGCCAAGCTGTGACAGCATCTTGGGATTCTAGAAGCAATAGCATTTTCCAAAGACAGTGCCTGGAAAATTCAGTATGTTTGTGATTGGCTGGGAACTAAGGGGCAGGATTGGGAAAAAGCACTTTTCCCTTTGCCCTGCAGCCTCTTGGGGGGTTGTGTTTTTAGTAGAAGCATGGGACTTAGACCATGTTGTTCATAGGAGAATGGAATGGGCATTGGTCACAGGATCTCCACGCCTCATTATATCTACACCCAGACAGTTTCACGTAGAAGCCAGAATCTATAACAGAATTTACTGAACAAATTTTGCCATCAAATACCAAGAGTCAGTGGGGAACATCCATTTCTCTTTCCCCTTTCCAGAAAATAGATGTAGAAATTAAAATGTGGTCTGCCAGCAGAAATGCAATGTGGTTATTGATAGCCCAATGTCAGATGTTGTCATTCTTTATTGCTGGGTTTTAGAAACAGCCAATCTCTGAGGACCCAGTTGCTCAGAGTAGCTGGTTGATCAAGGTTTCAAACTATGCTTCAGTTACAGCTTCTATAGCTATATGCTTCTTTCTTTGTTCTCTTATGAAAAATTCCTGCTAAATGATATAATTCCTGGAAAAGTCTTAAGCCTCCTAGGAGAAAGATCTTGTTTAAATGAATTACAACCCAATCAGAGGTTTTAAATGGTCCATATCTTTCCAGTGTCTGCTTGTTTCTCCCTCGACATGTTTCATTTAGGAATTATAAATGAACTCCTTAATAGCACAACAATACAGTCAGGGAATTTTGGTAAACTGTAAGAATCATTTATTCATTTAGTCATCCAGTCAACAAATGTTTATTGAATACTTGTCATATGTAGCCATATAACAAGTGTTAGGAGGTGGGGATTATTGAGGGCTCTGAAGTGGTTCCTTCTGGAGAGTGTTTCAGCACAAAATGCTGAGTTCATTCACACCACCACAAAGGGATGCAGATATTATTTTTGGTGCTATCTTAGTGATGGAGAAACCACAGCTTGGGTAAGTCAGATGCTGCTTAAGAACCCAGAGACGTATATGTGAAGTTTCATCCCGTTTCTAAGGCTTCATATTGTACTCTCACGGTTTTTTGTTTTGTTTTGTTTTGTTTTTTGGTGTTTTAGAGACAGGGTCTTCCTGTAGCCCCAGCTGTCCTGGAACTCACTATGTAGACCAGGCTTGCCCTGAACTAACAGAGATCCACCTGTGCTGCCCCTTGAGTGCTGGGGCTAAAGGCATGGACCACCACACCCGGCTGTATTCTCACTTTGCATGAACTTTAGTTATTAGGTTTTAATAAAAACAGACCAGCTGGGGCTGGAGAGATGGCTCAGTGGTTAAGAGCACCAACTGCTCTTGCAGAGGACCCAGGTTCGATTCCCAGCACCCACATGGTGGCTAAGAACCATCTTTGACTCCAGTTCCAGGGGAATCCGACACCCTCTTCTGACCTCTGAGGCATTGCACAACATGGGTGCACCAACCTGCATACAGACAGTACACTCATACACTTAAAAATAATAAATAAAAATTTTAAAAAATATAAAAAACAGACTAGCCAACATAAATATATAAAGTAGAACTTTGGTATCTGTAGGTTTAACTTTTGTGGTTTTTAACTATTTACTAGACTAGTCTTGGGCACCATTAACCATTAGCAAATGACCTGGAAGAGACTTGATTTAGGTATTTAATCTTCTGTGACATGATCTGCATCTCTTGCCCTAGTAGACTGGATGATGTGGGAACCAGCCGCTCCCAGGCATCCACATCTTCGTGTGCTCTGTTTCCTTGTGTTCTATATTATGCTGTTTTCAGGGAAATGTGACAGTGGCCCATTCATTATTAACATGTTTGTGAAAATTCACATTTCAAGAGAAAGTCTCCAGAGCTGCCTGTTGTCAGTGCAAATCTGTTGAATTGTGGAAATTTTCAAGTTCAGTTTGTGAGTTTGGAGGTAGAATCTGCTGTTCCAGTGGGTCATATCTCCTGGGCCATTTGGTCACTGCAGCCTCTTTACTGCCCTCTTCTCTGTGTCAAGATAGCCTGCAGAGGTGTAGTTTGCAGACACTGGATGAAACCTGGAATGATTTTGCCTGGTTTTGCATGACCTTCAAAGAACTCCTTCAGGGCCCTATGGATTCTGCAGCTCCGGGTGCTGACCTCTCATTCAGAATGTCTGGCTGGGAAGGTATCGCAGGGAATGGACTCTTTTACGTAGCCTTGGAGACAGCTTTATCACCTGTGCACTATGAGATTAGTAGAATGAGCAGCCTTTCCCAAATAGAGCTGCATTCTCATCTCCTCTGGGCTTCTTATCCTGCAAAGTCTAATCCGGAGAGCAGTGGCTGACCCTAGAGACTTCATCAAATGTCCTATTTCCCTCAAATGCTTCATTTAGAAGAATTGGGGGGTTGGGGTGGAATACTCCTGGTATTAAACTTCAAAAATCTTTTTATTTGGAATAGGCATCCATAAAATAAACCACTCTGTATCAGTTAAGGGCTATTGTAATGGAGTAGGGAAAAAAAATAGAAGTGAATTTGGCAGCATGCCAGCTCCAGAATCATAAAACAGGGTACGGGGTATTAGATTTGGAGCAGAGAAGCAATTACTCAACAGCCAACACAGTCATTATTTCCAAAAACAGTGCTGATGAGTAGAACTCCTGGCCCTTGCAATTCAACAGTACCATATGCTTTGCCAAAAAGAGAACTTTCAAACAAAAAGGATCTAATTTTTCATCATTAGTCACCAGTGACTTTAAATATTAAGTTGAGATTCTGTGAAAATAGCTTTACTTTCCATATGTTAGAATCCTTGTAACCATAGAGTTGTGCTCAACAGAATGTATAGACAGGACCCTTCTTGGCTGCAAATAAACATTGCACCTTGATTTGCTTATCTTTATGCTTTGCCATTGCTTCCAATTATACATTAAAAAATTGAGGAATGTTTTGTAGAGGTCAAGACCAAGTTGATGATGTCATTGTTCAGTATGAGGAACAGGTCGAATAACTTCTGTCCAGCTTCTTCTCTGCTTAAGAGAAGGGAAACTCGAGTTGGTTGGGAAACAAACCAATCTCCATCTTGGTTTTGTGGGACATTGGTCTAAGTGTATCCTGTAACTGTAGTTTCAGTGCTGCACCTGAGTGTGTCAACAATTCTTCGGCTGCTAATAAAAGTGCTGCTTTGGCAGATGTGAGCACTTAAATATTAATCAAAGCTTCACTGCAATTCTATGGATATGCATAATGAGATTTCTTAGCTGTCAATCATTGTTATTCTGACAGCTGTAATAAGATTCTGGTTTAACATGTACTACCCAACGACTTGGGGCCTGCCACAGGTGCTGTCTTTATAATAATAATAATAATAACTATTATTATTATTATTATTATTTTGGTCTTTTTGAGACAGGGTCTCCGTGTAGCCCCAGCTGTCCTGGAACTCGCTCTGTAGACCAGGCTGGCCTTTAACTCACAAAGATCCGCCTGCCTCTGCCTCCCGAGTGCTAGGATTAAAGGCGTGTGCCACCATGGCCGGCCAGGTGCTGTCTTTTTTAAAAGATGGTGTATGCCTGCCAGCTCCTTTCTCTCCATCTGGAATGGAAAGGGATCATATTGAGACAGATAAGGTGCTGATGCCCTCTCTTTTCTACCTCTCTCTGTTATTCAAAAGGAATGAGTTCCTGCTGCAATACAGTGACCACACAATAAAAGATTGTTTCATAAGAAAATCTGAAGTGGTTGAATTCATAAGTTTTGCACAAATTCCAATGGAAAGTTGTCCAACAAGAAGAACTAAATCTTCTCAGCAATAGAACATATCTACCAACATGTAGTTGAGATAATAAAATGTCATTTAAGTGATCTCTCCCTGACAAATCCGATCATTTTATGGCTTGTGAAACCATGTCACATCATCACGTAAAGTCCCATAGGGGAGGAACAGCAGGTAGGGAGGTGTTCAGGGTTTATAGAACCACTTACTTCCATAAGTAAAACTAGAATCATAAAAAAGCAGGACAGTTCTCCAGCCCCTAAGGTAAGTAAGGCAGATACTTTAAAATTCTAAGTTGTGTTACTTAGACCAAATAAGACACTTCAGTTTGTTACTGGAAAACTAACCTTTCTCTTTCCTTCTGGGGTGTAATTCAGTTGAGTCTCTGTGTCCACAAGCCTCTGAAAGGTTGGAGCCCTGTCGTCTTCATTCAGACCCCTTCCCTCTGACGTGAAGCCAGCACTGTCCCCAGGGTTCTGGCACCTGTGTGGGAAACTTTCTAATGAAAGACATCGACCTGGAACTGTGATGAAAAGGAAATTAAGTGCAAAAAATGTTTTGTTTTTAAGATTCTTGAGACTAAAATTGAGCCAGGGAATGAACATCTCTGTTTCTGTTCTGTTCACCTCTCTCTCTTAAGACTTCATCTAAGTGCTCTGAGGCTGGGAGAAGGAAAGAGAAAGGAATGATCACTGAATTGGGAATAGCTGAGCTTTTCTAGGCAACCCAGGCCATGACTCAGCAAAGAAGTCATTTTTGGGTAGAGAAGAGGCCAGTTTGAGGCTTGAGAGGAGGATCCAAGGGGGACACTGTTGCAAAGCATCCCAAGTGGAGAAAGGCTTCTTTCTGCCCCCTCCGTACCCTCCCATGTTCCTCATGGTCTTGATCTTCCTCCTGACGTTGGAAGTCCTTTTTCTTCTTGCTGCTAACCCTTTCCTCTCCTTAGCAAATGTTCACTGCCCTCTCCTAACACAACCAAAATCATTTGCTGAAACTTATCACCCCTTCAGGTCAAACAGCATTGCTGTCTTTCCCCTCACACCAAGGAGAGCTCAGAGGGTCAGGAAGAGCACAGGCTGGCGTGAGACTCAGACTTCCCAGTTCTCTTCAGCTGTGTGTAGTAGGGAGGAGATTTACACCCCCCCCCCTTCCCTCAGACACAAGAGCGAAAGACAGCAAGAACGAAGTCTGGAAGCAGTGAAGCAGACCCGAGACCAGGTATTAGTGTGCTCGGCGCGAGGAGAGCGAGGATGCTCCCCAGGTGGCTAAACATTTTGGGACCTGGTTAGGCAGTGCTGCTTTCCTACTCTATCTGTCCTGCTCACAGGCTTGAGGAGTTGCCATTTGGTTGACTCTGTGGTCTGTGTTATAAAGGTGGGCCTCACTGGTTTTCAGGGTACAGCATGACCTCAGTTCTTAAAATGTGTAATAGGGGGCGAGAGGGATTATTCAGCAGTTAAGAGCACGGCTGCTCTTGGAGAGGACATGGATTTGATCCCAGCACTCACATAGAAGCTAACAATGTCTATAACTCTAGTTCCAGGGGATCCAGCGTCTCTGGCTTCCATGGGCATTGCAAGACATGGATTCACTTACATACTTGCAGACAAAACATTCATACACATAGAATAAAAATAAATAAATAAAATATTTTAAAATGTGTAATGAAGATAGATGGTCAGTCTGCCTCCAGCACAGGCAACTGAGCTTTTTTTTTTTTTAATTTTATTTATTTCTGTATGTGTATGAATGTACTATCTGCATGTAGGTCTGTGCACCCGTGCAGTGCCGCGGAGGTCAGAAGAGGGTGTCAGATTTCCCTGGAACTGGAGTTCTCCTGGAATTGGAGTTTCAGGTGGGTCTTGGCCGTCATGTGGGTGCTGGGGATCGAACCAGGGTCTTCTGTAAGAGCAGTCGGCGCTCTTAACCACTAGGCCAATCTCTCCAGCCCCGCATCTGAGCTTCTATGTAGCCTTGGGGTTTGATTCTTGGAACTGTGCAGACTTTTGTGAGGCACTTACGTAGCTGTTATTTATCCTCACAGCTAGAGGATCCAGGCTTCGTGTGATGGAGATTGAGTTTGTCAGGTGGAGGCGAGCGGTGGGTCAAACATTTGGTTGGTAGAAGCTGACTTTTGATACTGGTTGCTGCTAGTGAGTCCCACTCCTTCATTGTCCATAGGAAAAACTGAGGCACAGATATAGTGTGGGATCGGGGTGGCAGTTATACCAAACCAGTTGTATCACAGTTTCATCAAAACATGGGCCTCCTTACCCTGTGAAGGTGGATAATGCTGTTCCCAGAAGCCATAGGTTGCTATGTGGCAGCCCTACACAGGGACTGGGAGGTATACTCCAAACAATTCTGTCTGTCCCTCTGTCTGCTAACTCCTGCTTTCTTCTTCTTTCCCTGCTGTCTTCTGTAGAGCAGTTCTGGCCAGGTCACATGCTGACTAGGCTTCAGCACCTCTGCCCTGTGGTGTCCCTCATAGGCAGCACCTGAGCACTCTATCCACACACTTCTGCAAAGACCCTATTTACAAAGTCCCATTCAAAAGTACCACAGGTTAGGACTTGAACGTGTGTTGTGGGGTCAGAGCTACTATCCTGCTCACAACACTTGGATAACTGAGAGAGGGATCCCATGTGGTTTCTTTTGTTGTTGTTGTTGGTGGTGGTTTTGAGACAGGGTCTCAAACGCACAGAGATCTGCCTGCTTCTGCCTCCTGAGTGCTAGTATATTAAAGGCATATGCCACCATGCCCTCTTCCCTGTGCTTTCTGACAATGTTTAGTGTGTGACCTGTCACCTCCCTCGGATCCAGCTGCCTCTTTTGAAAAGACAAGATCATCAATGTAAGCATCAATTCCAGGTTTGGCGGCCTCTGAATCTGTTTTCTCCTTAATGTTTACCGGTTCCCTTCCCTTTCAGTCTTGCTTCTGAGTCTTAGAGTGGGCAAGGATTTTGTCCCAGGTTTCAGGTCCTATCTTCAATTTTTGTTGTAATCACAGAACAAGCTAAGCAGTCTCTGTGTGTGCACAGTTCCCTAGGCTCCCTCCTGGTCTGGTGGAAGCAGCCAACCAGCTTGCCTCATGCCTGTCAGTGGGTACCTTCTGCCCTGCCCGTGTATTCCTTTATTTTTAACTTCCCATTCTCTCAACCCTCACCTACACTGCCAGGTTCCCAGTCTCTCTTTGCAGCCATTGTTTAGCTGCCAACTGGCCTAAGCACTCTATTTTCTGCCTTTCTTCTCACAAACACCTTTGTTTATTTAGAGCACACTGTTCAGCCTCTTGTCTATAGACAAACTGTTCTGTCCGTGGGCTGTAGGGGCTGGAAGCCAGCTCCAGGCTGAGTCAGGATGCCCATGGTGTTGTCTTTTAAACTGGTTTTATTGGGGGTTGGAGAGATGGCTCAGCTGCACTGCTGCTCTTTCAGAGGACCAGGGTTTGATTCCCCACATGTCAGATAACAACCACCCATAACTCCAGAGCATCTGATGCCCTTTCCTGACCTCCATGGGCATTGCATGACATAGGTGCACTTACATACATGCAAGCAATACATGCATATACATAAAATAAAAATAATAAGATTTTAAAATTGGCTTTAGTTTTTTTTTTAATTTAATTTTTATTGATGGTTTGTGCATTTCGTACATCATTTTCCAATTCAGATCAGGCATATTTCCCTTTCCCTTCCTCCCCACCCCCACCCCATCCCAGATCATGTTCTGCCATAACTGTCCTGCATCTTTCAGGTTTTTTTTTTTTTTCATTTTTAGCTATAAGTGATAATCCATGAGTACAAGCATCCTTCATGCAAAACCTATCTGCAGGCTGTTGTGCCCAAACACCTACAGCCCCACCATCCAGTGGGGGGTGACAGGTTGTTTGTTCAATCAAGTTGATCAAATGAGTGTCCAGACTACATCGCTGTAGTTTCACCGTTCACCCCAATCGCAGCCTTTACATTCTACCATGCCCATAAAATTGGCTTTAGTTTTACAGCTTCATTCATGTATACACGTACTGTGATCGCATCCTGCCCCTCCCTGTCACCGTCTCTTATGTTCCTCCCACTCCCACTGAGCCCCTTTTTCCTCCTAACTAGACCTCTTCTCACATATTTTTGTTTTCTCCAATTCCTGGGGATCCAACACCCTCTTCTAATCTCCATGGGCATTGCACGACACGGGTGCACATACACGCATATGCAGGCAATACACTCCACTCATATAGTTAAGACAGAAATAAAAAATTAAATATTAAAAAGTAAGGTGGAGGGGCTGGAGAGATGGCCTAGAGGTTAAGAGCGCCAACTGCTCTTGCAGAGGATCTGGGTTCGATCCCCAGCACCCACATGGTGGCTAAGAACCGTCTGTAACTCCAATTCCAGGAGAACTCCAGTTCCGGGGGAATCCGACAACCTCTTCTGACCTCTGCGGCATTGCATGACACGGGTGCACAAACCTGAATGCAGACAGTACATTCATACACATAAAATAAATAAATTTTAAAAATTAAAAAAAAAGTAAGGTGGAGAGCAATTGAAGAAGATATCCAAATTTGACTTCTAGCCTCCACACACATGTACTCACATGCACACCGGCACACACACCTATGAACACATGTACACATACATGAACACATTGGTACACATAAGCTCCACCCTCCCCATGTTCCCAACATAAATAAAAACAAAAGAAACTATACAAAGAAAATTGTCCTGGGTTGAAAAAGCTGCTTTGTTTAGATGAGAAGGATGCCTCACACACTGCCTGGTGCTGGCAGCAGGCTCTAGGTTTTCTTGGTCATAAGGTGACTCTGAAGCTGTCTTTTTTCATTCCCTCTGGATAGCTGAGTAACCTTGGTCTTCTGTGTGATGTCATTGCTCTGTTTCTTGGCCAGAATAGGCAGAGAGCACAGCTGTTAAGAGCTGGGACTCTGTTGCTTGACTGGCTTTGAATCTCGTCTGTGCTGCTTACTGGCCCCTTCCGGCCCCGTTGGCAGCTGGGTAGCCCTCCCTTTCCCGGTTTCCTTCTCTGTAAAATAGACTATAGCACTCACTCCATTGGGTTTTTTGGGAAGGTTAAAGGGGTTAGGAAAGTCAAGTGCTCAGAATTGTTAGGGCACCTGGGAAGCACTTAAGATGCATTAGCTTTAATTCAGCTCATGCTTAGAAGTACTTTACATCTTTTCTTGCATTTAAAGCCACTATCAGGAAGGAGCAGGAGTTCCCATTGTCAGGCTCGCCACACACGCAAACACCTCAAAACATTTTTTTTGTGGGCATCTGCAATTTTTTTGCTTTTCTGCCTAAATATTTCCTATTCCATAATAGATGTTCTAAATAGAAACTGATAATTGCTTTTAAGTACATTTGGGAAAGGTGGTTTTTTTTTTGTTTGTTTGTTTGTTTGTTTGTTCGTTTGTTTTTGGTCTTTTTGAGACAGGGTCTCCCTTTAGTCCCAGCTGTTTTGGAACTCCCTATGTAGACCAGGCTGGCCTTGAAGTCACAGAGATCCCCCTGCCTCTGCCTCCAGAGTGCTGGGATTAAAGGTGTGTACCACCAGGCCCGGCAAAGGTGTGTCTTTTCTATCTATCTCCAAAGAGAAGTACAAATCTGTGCCTTTAGTGCTGGTTTCTGGGTGTCCTTGAACTTGTGCCTGGATCTGAGGGAGCTGTGCTGAGGATACAGGGACATCAGGCTCCTGGGGTGCCGCCCAGCACACTGTGGACACTTCATACAAGTCTGTTCCTGGCCCTTGCTCTTCTGGAGTGTTTACCAGACTCAGCAGCAACAGATAGGCAGAGTTGCCTTTGCTTTGGCCCTACAGGGACCATAATGAGACAAAGACTTTACAACTTCCTTCCCCCATATAAGCAAGGAAGAAACAAATGCCCCGTAATTTTATTTCAAAGATTAAATTAGACCACTGAGGCCCATGAATGATTGATTTGTGGCCCATGTTTTAGAAATGCGTCTGTAAATAGTGAATTTTGTCCTGGCCAATTTTCTTTTTGATTTAAAATTACACTTATTTATCTTCTATATTTATCTGTCTATTTATTGTGTGTGTGTGCGTGTGTGTGTGTGTGTGTTTGTGCGCGTATGCCATGGTATACACATGGATGTCAGAGGACAAGAGTCCTAGGAATTGAACTCAGATCAACAGGCTTGGCAGCAGGTGCCTTTATTGACTGAGCCATCCTGTCAGACCTTGGCCAATTCTTTGGCTCCTGAAGTTGCCATGTTGGGTGCTACCTTATGATAGCGCCTGGCATTCTAGTTGGCATTTGAATCAGGAGGGTGCTTCTGATCATATGGCTGCTTACTTCAGGGTCACAAAGGTCAGTTTATGATTACTTTTACCTATAGCCACTGGGTATTAGAACTAACCCTGATAGGTCTAGAAAATACAGATGAATCCCATAAAAGGCAATAGACATTTATGTTCTTGCTGGTTTTATGTGTGTGTTTTCATGTATACATATGTGTATACACTCCTATGTGTGTGTTTGAATGGGTGTGGAAGCCAGATGTCGGGCTGAGGTTTCTTTTCTCTGGAGCTGTTCATCTTGTCTACAGGTGTGTACCATCGCACCTGTGTGTGGATGCTGAGGGTCTCACTTTATCCTAGCGTAGCAAGCACTTTACCAATTACTCCATCTCCTTCTTGCTAGTTTCTAGAGCCCCAGGACTGCAGGAAGGGGGTGCCTCATCTTTACATTACCAGGCATTCTGGCCACCTAGGAAGAGGATACGTTTGCAGGGTTCAAGAAAAATAGAGCTGCCACAAGGATGTATGGTGCTCTGCTATACCATGCATTGGAGTGCCATCCTCCGCAGCAGTTTCTTCGACAGTGGCTAATTACTGAGGCAGTAAACCAATTATTTGCAGTCAACCCACCCATGAGGACCTAGCTTGCACAAAACATTTATTTCCAAGTTGCCCTTTTTGCCTCTTGCTTTCTCATGGAAATATATTCTCTACCTCCCTACTGGGAAAACAGTTGCTCCTTTAAATATAACTTGAAGAGCTTAGATGTGGGCCAAGATGCATCCATTAAGGGAGTCCACAACCAGAGAACTCTCTATACAAACAGAGCAGTTCCCCTACTGCAAGACAATGGGCAGGCAGATTTCCCACCCTGACCTTCCACACATCCTGGCACTGGTATGAGTCAGCTGTTGGCCTAGACTCTCCTGTTTCCTCCTCTTACAAGCTCCAATTTATTACCTGCTGCCCATTGTTCCCCCCTGCCTGGGGAACGCCTTTATATTAGACCTCCCAAACCACAATGATAGTAACCCCGTGTATCTAAGCCAAGGAGCTCAGAGGAGCCAGATGGCTCTTCCGTTCTCTGGTGCCAAAACTGTGGCATTTCTCTGAATGTAAGACAGTCACACAGATGCTAGAAAATTATTACTCTGGCAAAGAAATCAGTCTCCTATTTAGAAGGCATGACTGCTTATGGCTGGGATTTTGCAAAGTCTGTGCCTTTGTGCTCGTTAAGTATCATGTAATACTCTTCCCAGAAGGTCAAAGAAGCATAATCATTTCCAGGCAGATCCCCATCTTTTCTTGGATGAAGAAATATATTACTGGATGTATTAGTGTGTTTTCTGTTGCTATAATTAAGTACTCAAGGCTGGGTGCTTTATGAAGAAAAGAAGTTTACTTAGTCCAGAACACAGTTTTGGAAAGCTCAGGTATTATATATAGTACTGGTTTTAATGAAGCCTCTCCTAACTGCTAGATAGCATCACAGTGGGAACCTATGCCAGAATGAAGAGAGGTATCATTATTACTCATTATTTAATTCCATAGGGTACCCTGGAAACCACTACTCCCATGTAAGGGCAGCCCCCACAGTAACCTCCCACTAGGTTCCAGGATTTCAAGTTCCTTCCTCCTCAAGGTGGCCACACCAAGGACAAAGTCTCCAACCTGTGAACTCTCAAGAATGAACCATGCTTGAACCACAGAGGTGACATGCTTTTGTGAGTAGGAACTAAAACAGATCTCTGACTTTTCTTATATGTATCCTCAGTTTCCTTAAAAAGTTTTATATTAAAGTTCTATTTAGCTCTGTTTTAGATGCACAGATTGGCTTAGCTGAAAAGCACTGTAGACACCTATTAAGAGACATGGACCATGTTTGTACATCTGTTTAAATTTGTGCCAGAATATTTCATTCAGGAAGCCTGTGCTATGAGGACATGGTCCGCAGGGAGAACCAAGAATTTCCGTATCCAAGCTATGCATTAATGCTTCTGGTTGCCAAAGGAAGAACCATATTCAGCTTCAGTTTATACAAGAACTTCCTACGGAAATGGAAAGGTTTGCTTTCTCAATTTGAACATAGGCAGGGCACTATCTGACTGGGGAAAAGGTTTCTAGGTGTATCAATGACCACAAGAAACATTCCAGGATTAGTAGCTATCTCCCACTGTCCCAACTAACAGACAATCAGTAATACTTCTTGAGAGTAGAAGTTATGAAGAAAAAAGTATTCAGAGTATACTGACTGTTAAAACAAAACAAAAACCTTGGGGAATTAGATGTGTTTCCCTAGGAAAATCCTAGCATAGAAATCAGGACAGACTAGGTCAGAAGTCAGCAAACTTTCTGTAAGCACTAGATGATACTAAATGCTTTAGATTTGTTGGGTCATAAGGTCTCCACTGAAATAATTCAACACTACTGTAGTTGTAGGAATGCAGCCCCAGCGTGTGAAATAATGGCTTCCAATAGGATTTTGTTTGCGAATCCTGATGTTTTAATCTTCATTGGATATTCACATTCATGAAATATTTTTTTAGCTCTTCAACCATTTGGAAATTAAAAAAAAATTACACCTTGCATGTTATACAAAAACAAACAAACAAACAAACAAACAAGCAAAACAATGAGCAGGAGTCGGGACGGGTGGTAGTGTGTCCACTTCCAGTATCCGATATACTGCTGAAAAGAGACCTCAGCCACCAGACCTGCTGTGGTTTGAAATGTTCCCCATGGCCAGGCATGGTGGCACACACCTTTAATCCCAGCACTCGGGAGGCAGAGGTAGGTGGATCTCTGTGAGTTCAAGGCCAGCCTGGTCTACATAGTGAGCTCCAGGCCAGCTGGATCTAAAGGAAGACCCTGTCTCAAAAAGACAAAAACAAAGCCAGGCATGGTGGTGCGTGCCTTTAATCCTAGCACTTGGGAGGCAGAGGCAGGTGGATCTTTGTGAGTTCAAGGCCAGCCTGGTCTACAGAGTGAGTTCCAGGCCAGCTGGGGCTACAGGGAGACCCTGTCTCAAAAAGACAAAAAAAAAAAAAAAATAGATAAAAACAAAAAAAAAGAAAGAATGGAAGGAAGAAAAGAAAGAAAGAAAGAAAGAAAGAAAGAAAGAAAGAAAGAAAGAAAGAAAGAAAGAAAGAAAGAAAGAAAGAAGAAAATGTTCCCCACAGGCCCATGGGTTTGAGCCCTTGGCCCCTGCCAGGTGGTACTGTTTTAGAATATTGTGGAACCGTTAGAGGGAGCCTTGATGGAGGAAGTGAGTCTCTGGGGTTGGACCTTGAGGCTTTTTTTTTCTTCATTTTTTTTTTTTTGTCTATTTTGAGACAAGGTCTTCCTGTAGCCCCAGCTGTCCTGGAATTCACTCTGTAGACCAGGCTGGCCTTGAACTCACAAAGATCCGCCTGTCTCTGCCTCCCAAGTGCTAGGATTAAAGGCGTGCGCCACCACGCCCAGCTTGACTTTGAAGTTTTATTTTATTTTATTTTATATTTTAAAAAATTTTTTTAAATCTATTTTTGTATGTGTATGAATGTACTGTCTGCATGTAGGTCTGTGCACCTGTGTCGTGCAATGCCGCAGAAGTCAGAAGAGGGTGTCGGGTTCCCCTGGAACCGTAGTTAAAGATGGTTCTCAGCTGGCATGTGGGTGCTGGGGATCCAACCTGGGTCCTCTGAAAGAGCGATCGGTGCTCTTAACCGCTAGGTTATCTCTCCAGCCCCGACCTTCAAGTTTTATAATCCAGCTCTACCTTCTGCCTGCTTTCTGCTTCCTGTGTGAACACCATGTGACCAGCTACCTCAGGCTCTGACCATCATGCTTTCTGTACCATGATGGACTGTATCCCTCCTTAAACCCCAAGCTAAAATAAACCCTTCTTTCCTTAAGTTGCTTTTGTCAGAACAAAGAAAAAATAATAAATACATGACCTACAAACCACAGATGGGATCCTTTAAAAAGTGTCTAAAAAGACTATAAAACCATGAAAGTAATAAGGATTGTAAAGACCCAAGTAGAGTACTAAATTGAATTTGGTGAACAAAGCGTGGATAAGCCCAAAAGATGGATGGGTGAAGAGGAACAAGGAGCACCCTTCATGGACGTAAGACTTGGCAAAGGCAGGCAATCCCCAGTGGTTGGTAGGCTGGCCCAAAGCCATGCTTCAGGCTCTGTACTATTGCTGCTGGGGCTGACAGGAAAGCTGTGCGAAGACGCAGGGAGAGACCCAGTGGAGATGCCGAGCTTGAGGTGCCTTGAGAATTTCAGCTGCTAGAAATTCTTGGGCTCTTGACCTTCCCGCCAAATTTAAGACAAGAGATAAGCCAACTGTGCTTCAGTCTTGAGCAACAGAGTGACCCCAGCTGAGCCTGGACTGCCCTGGTGTGTACAATACAGGCAGTTGTAGGAATCAAGGCAGAAAACACTTGGGAATCATGCCACATGACGTCTGGCAATTTGAAGGGCCTCCGAGCTGGTAAATATGATTGGTGCAGTGGTTATTTTTGAATGCTGTTACTTTTCAAGTTGCCAATTTTTTTCTTTATGAGAAGGAATTCCATTTTGTATAACGAAGGTAAAAATTTCATCTTTACAATTTGTGTGTGTGTGGGGGGGGCGTGTGAAAGAGAGAGGGGGGAGTAAGGGTGATGGAGGTCAGAGGACAACTTTGGGGAGTTGGTTCTCTTCTTCCACTATGGGTTCGGCGATCAAACTCGGGTTGTCAAGCTTGCATGGCAAGTGCTCTCACCTTCTAAGCCATCTCCTAGGTGTGTAATGAAAATTTTAATGGGCAATTCTGGTTCCTCTTGGTGGTGCCTTTCAATTAATTATTATCATGGAGAGGTACTTGTTTTGAACCTGGGGTTATGGCCCGGAGGACTCATCCCCCAAGGTCTTTTACCTGGGAGCAGCCTGTTTGAAATCACCTGCGGGAATCACCCTCCTACTCCGCTGAGCTTGAGAAAGGACATTATAATATGTACAGCCTGAAGTATTTTCACTTCTTTATAGATAGTTTGCCTAAAGCAGGGTGAAGAGAGACCCATATGAATGTGCTCTGTGTGTGTGTGTGTGTGTGTGTGTGTGAGAGAGAGAGAGAGAGAGAGAGAGAGAGAGAGACAGAGACAGAGACAGAGACAGAGAGAGAACCTGAAGACCTCTGGACCCAGAGTTAGACCTTGTGTTTCCAGCTGGATGTGTGTTCAGACCACGGAAGGGCCAGGAGCGCATTACTCTGGTCCCTTATCGTGTCCTCACAGGACGTGAGCCAGGAGGGAAAAATAACAAACCAGATTTCTGAGGCTGGGTGAAGTTGAGCTGCAGAAACATATCCACCTCCACCTTTAGAACACCCAAGAGGGAGCGTCTGGCCGGACAGCTGCCTCAGCCTGTGGGGGCAACGTGGACTGTTACGGAGATGTGCTGTGGGTGAATGAATGCAGGCCTGAGAGGATTCCAGGGAAACCCCGGTGCTTGGGCCTGATGCCTCAGCCACCTTAGTCCCCCCACCATGGTAGGCTGAGACTTCCTTCTCCTTCAATGTGTCATGTAAGGCACTGCCTGAAAGACTCTGTCCTGACTCCGTCAGAGCAGGTGGCTCATGATTCTCTCCTCCTCTTAACTCTTCAAGCAGCCGAGGAAAGAGAAAGCACCTGCCTCTGGGGGCTTCCTTCCCCTGCTACCTTCACTCATATATGATCAGGGGATATGTCCAATTGTCATACGAAGATACGAAGAACGTCAGACTTCAGAATAAGAGAGCCCATGAGATCTGGAAACTGAACTTCTCATCAAATGCTTTGTTTTGAATTCTTTTCTGTTTCCTTGCTGCACTTCTAGCATTCCTGCAGAGTGGAATTTGAATAGAGGAGCATTCTTCTTAAGGGGAACAATCCCGTGATCTGGTCCATGGCTGAGTTCAGAGGCCAAAGAACATAGGGCTCCGGGAGGCAGTGCGGACACAGCAGGGGCTGCCTGCTCTGGGACATTTTAGAAGTCACACGCTACCCCTTCATTAAGTCCTAGGTGGCCAGATAAACGACTACCTAAGGATTTTTAGGGTGGGGGTTTGGCAGAGGGGACATTGAATTGGCGATTGTTGGTGGTCTTGAGCAGGATATAAAGAGGCTAGACTCACCAAGGGGTGGGGCTTCTCTCTGGAGACGACTGACTACCAACTGCTAGAATCGGTGGGGCTGCTGCCAGTTATTTCCTTGGCATTTTCAGAATAGGAGAGGTCAGGTTAGGGAAAGGTGGTTTTAAGCTCTTTAACAAAAGGGACCTTGTCCATTTTGTTCCCTGTGGAATTCCCACTGCCCAGAACAGTGTGTACCTCATGAAAGATGCCCAAATATCTGTTGATGCACGGCATATTAGAAACCCTATTTTCAAACAGAAAACAGCTTAAATAGAAGGGGTGAGTCGCTATCCAGGCAGCAGTTAGTTCAATAAGCTACTCTGGAAGTTATTTTCCTTTAAGCTCAGTCACCTGATTCTATTGAGCCACTGCGTGTTCAGCCCTGAGGGAGCTCTGCTCAGCGGGGAAAATGAATCATAGCCCCTGCTCTGGGTGACTTTCCTCTCTGGCTCCACTGCACACTCTTACGGCTTGATCTTCAAGCTCACCCCCATTCAATTTCCCATAGATGAGAGCTGAATAAAACTATAGTATAGGGGGCTGCAGAGGTGGCTCAGTGGTTAAAAGCCCTGGCTGCTCTTGAGGAGGACCTGGGTTCAGTTCCCAGCACCCACTGACAACCAACAACATCTGGCAACTCCACTTCTAGGGGATCTGATGTTTTCTGGACTCTGTGGGCATTTCACACACAAGTGCCTTTGTATACATGGAGGTAAAACATTCATACACATAAAATAAAAATAAATCCAAAATAATTCTTTAAAAAGACTACATTGTGTGATGCCTTAGGAGTCAGGTTATCTGGGTTCAAATTTTGGCTCTGCCACTTTCTAACATTATGACCTTAGCGTGGTTATTTTAATGCACCAGCCTTGAGTCGTTTATCTGAAAAGTGGAGCTACTAACAGCATCTCTCCTGGTGTGTGGTTAGGAGAGACAAATGCTGTACATAGTTTAAGATCCTGTTGACCATGTGTGTCTTCCTGTAGCTCCAGCTGTCCTGGAACTCACTATGTAGACCAGGCTGGCCTTGAATGCGCAGAGATCCACTTGCCTCTGCCTCCCAAGTGCTGGGATTAAAGGCACATGCCACCACGCCTGCCTTAGCATTATTTTTCAAGTATTTTATTTTGTTTTATGTATATGAGTCTTTTGCCTACATGTATATGTGCTCAGAGGTCAGAAGAAGGAGCAGGAGCTATGGAGAGATGTTAGCTACCATGTGGGTTCTGGGAAGCTAACCCAGGTCCTCTGACAAAGCAGCCAGTGCTCTTAAGTGCTGAGCCATTTCTCCAAGACCCAATTTTAGCATTATTGATGCCCTCTTTTCATCTATGACTAGGATGTTCCTTGTCCCACACCCTAACTCTCCACCATCCCCCAAGGCTCAGCTCAGCTGTCCCAAGCTCCTTTAGCATGATGTCTCATGGGATGCTGCTCCCTCAGAGGTTTCCATGGAAACTTGTGCCCCTGTCTGCCCTTGAATGATTGGTGACTCCACTACTGCCTCTCCCCTAGACTGAGAGCCCTTTGAAGCTAGGGCAGTATTATATTTATGCCTTTACTTTCTGGTGTGCACAATTTATTATCAGGAGTTCAAATATTTGCTAGATAAATGACTATAAAAGTAATATGTCATTTAAACATAGAATGTTGTTATAGATATAGGTGCTTATTCAACATCAGAGGAAGAGGAGAAATGTAGGAAGCTTTCTTTTTATGCTGAACAGGGACCACACGGCCCTGCTAAGGGGTATGGGGACACAGTGTCTGCAGACACTGTGGGGAGCTGGCCTCTCAGTGCAGAGATCAGCCAGCTACTTCCCGTAGTCCAGCCTAAGTGGTAATTCCAATTTAGGCTCTTAGCCTGGACCCACGAGACACGTGCTCCACTCTTGGCCATGACTTCTCACCTGTCCAGAGCCTGGACAGGAATTTCAGGCTGATGGCTGATCGCCTCCCTTCAGCCAATGCCCACTCACAACACCAGCTACCCAGATTGGTGATCCGCAAAGGAATCTCTTTCCAACCCACTGGCCACCCGAACGAAATGCAGGCCTATCTTAGCCTGTATGCCACACAATAATTAATAAAAATAATGGCTGGGAATTTTGTGATGATGTTACTATGAAAGTCAAATTTACTCCTTGCTACAGCCTGCTTTTATAAACCAAATGATGTCAGTTCCCAGGACCAATCATAAGTCTCCCAATTCTGCACCACTGCACACCTTGCCCCACCCAGCATCACCCACCTAGGCCATGCCGCTTGTTCCTCCTTGGGGCAGGGCCAGACCCTCAGCCATGCGGTGCCCTGAGGCATGCTACAGAGAAATGCACAAAACCTGTTGAGTATGTTGAGAGGAGAACATAGTTTGATGGGCAGAAAAGGAAATGTAGCATTCAATACAGTCTTAATATTTGTATCCACTTCAAGTTCATATGTCCAAGCCCAACTCCAAGGTAGCCCACGTGTGAAACTGGAGACCCACGGGCTAGTTCTTCCCTTCTACATGTGAGAACAGAGTTAGAAAGCCAGTCCTCAGCAAACATAGTTTCTGTTGGTGCCCTATCTTGGGCCTTCCCAGCTTACAGACCTATGAAAAATAACTTTCTATTGCTTCTAAGCTTCCCAGTTTATGGGATTTTATCACAGCAGTCTGAATCTCAGACAATACAGTTATATTATCTATCACTTATTTTAAACAAACTAATTAAATATCATGTCAATAATATATATTTAACTGTGGAATGGAGAATGGTATATACCAATGGCAAGCAGAGCTGCAGCCCAGTAGATCAATGGCTATAGGAAAGCAGGAATGTGTCGGAGAGAGCAGACCCAGAGGAGAGCAGACTCAGCAGGGCTAGTGGCTGACAATGGCAGCAAGCAAAAAGGGTGCCAAGAATGACCACATATGTGGGAGTGGCAGCACACGCTAGGAATGGCAGCACTGAGGAGCCTGAGGCAGGAGAATCCTTAGTTCTAAGGCAGAAAGAGAGAGAGAGAGAGAGAGAGAGAGAGAGAGAGAGAGAGAGAGAGAGAACATAATTTATGTATGAAGAGATAAGTTTACAGAGTAAGTCTGTATAGCTTGTTGGGCCATCACTACAGCCCAGAGGAATACACTCGATAGTTACTAGAAACAGAAAAGGCTATAAAAACAGCGTCAGAAGCACATTCAAGTCACTGGCCAGGAAGTAACGCTGCCATGGTCCAGACTCAGAGTTTCCGCCCCTAAATTAATCTCTTTTCAGTTTACCTCTAGTACTTAATGATTTAAAGTTCAGACTGGGAAAAATTGAGAGGTGGGTCCAGAAGGCAAGGGGGCTGGGGTGGACAGAGGTAGGAACCTGGGTAGGGACCAGATTGTGACAAATGGCAGAGGAGGAGCCCCTCAAAGGTGCGACCTTTTGCTTTTTTGTGGGTGCTGACTTGAACTTCTCCCTCACAGGATGGACATAGCTTCTCTATGCTTCGAGTGTCAGCCTAGCGCATCCCTAAGTCTAAGGACAGCTCAGCCTGAGGGTCCAAAGAGGCCCTACAGCTCACTGCCCAGGTTCTCTTGCCTATGTGGGACCTCCTTTCTCACACTTAAACTTCCCAGTTTCACCAGGGCTGGAGAGATGGCTCAGCAGTTAAGAGCACTGACTGCTCTTGCAGAGGACCCAGGTTCAATTCCTAGCACCCACATGGCGGCTAAGAACCGTCTTTAACTCCAGTTCCAGGGGAATCTGACACCCTCTTCTGACCTCCCACGCATTGCACGACACGGGTGCACCAACCTACATGCAGACAGTACTCGTACACATAAAAAATAATAAATTAAAAAATACTTCCCCCTTTCAGAACCAAAAAGGGCTTCCTGCCTTAAAACAGCCTGAGAAAAGGGGGCTTCACTGCACCAGAGGAAAGGAAGAATCCAGAGCCGTACAGATTGCCGGACACTTGGCGACCGCTCAGAGCATGACATAGAGGATTTTTCATGGTCATTCGGAGCTGCCTTGTGGGGTACAGATTCCCATCTCAGCATCTTTCTGCCACTTGGAAAAATAAGCCAATAAATAAGACAGATGCGGCAGCGTGCGCTCTCTATTGGTGACGTTCACATCACCACAGAACAAAGGCTGTTGCAAAGCAAAGACTTCTTCATACCAATGCCATCACTTTTGCTCTGACCAGTGGTTTCCAACACCCCTAGGGAAGCCTTTTGAGAATGTGGATTCCTGGGCCTGGCCCCTGCTGGGTCTGACTTTGCAGATATATAAAAGAGAGGCTGTGTTTCTCCACTGAGTTATGTTTAGGGAGACTTTGCTCCTTCGTTCTGGGGTAGGTTATGGGCTGCAGTGAAGACAGACCTTTTGTGTACAGCTAGGCAAAGTTCTATGGTCCTAGCCAATGCCCCTGTGGTCTCATTTGGTTGGAGACACCGATTGGATCAGTAATCAATTGCCTTCAGGTGTAGGCCAGCTCAGTTCTCCATGAGTTCATCCCCAGTGTTTCCATTTGGCCTCAGACTTTGGCTTCTAAATTGTCCTTGACAGATTTAGAAGGTGCCTTGAAGGCATTCCTGTGCCTAGTGAACAACTGCACTTGGCTCTGAACAAGGGACAGGAGGGCTGATAGCAAGAGTGGGGTCTATTTGATGAACTGGCTGGAGAGAGTAGGCAAGTACTGGCCAAGCTGGTCTGAGCAGCACAGGCAGTCAGACTGGACGTCTTGCCCACTTTGGGGGTATAAAATAGAGCTTGAGGAAAAGAGCGAGAGCTGTGAGGAGTCTAAAGCCATTTCTATATATTAATTCTCCTTAGTAAAAGCTTTACTTCTAGGGAAGTATCAACTTCCCTGGGTGGGCTGTGTATATATATCTTCTCAGACTTCCACCCTAGTGTGAATGAGCATATTAGAGACTCTCCTGAAATGGGGACAAAAAGAGAGAATAATGGCTGGAGAGGAAAAGCAGATGGGAAGAGGTTGGAGGCCAGGATGCTGCAGTCAGGCTTCTCAGCAATGTCACCTGGGTACGGGAGGGCAGATGCACACGCAGCAGGCTGAGGACCCAGGGACCTGGGCTGACATGCTCTCTGGGAAATGTTTCACACGAACACCTCAAGCGGAACAGATACAGGAGGATCTCACATTTCTTGAAGTCTTTATTTTTTTTGGCATCCCTCAGTAACGTGTTTTATAAAACAAGGAAGAACCGTGGAAGTGGCTATGTATTTGTGTAAATTATGCAGGAAGTAACATTGGCGTCACTGACTGTAGAGATTTCTTTTATATTACAGCAAAATGTATCTAACATAAAAACTTATTTTAACCTTTTGGGGGGGATCTTTTTGAGACAGGGTCTCCCTGTAGCTCTGGCTGTCCTGGAACTCACTCCATAGACCAGACTGGCCTTGAACTCACAGAGATCCGCCTGCCTCTGCCTCCCAAGTGCTAGGATTAAAGGTGTGAGCCACCACATCGGGCTTGGAGCGTATTTTTGAGACAGGGTCTCCCTGTAGTCCCAGCTGGCCTGGAGCTCGCTCTGTAGACCAGGCTGGCCTTGAACTCACAGAGATCTGCCTGCCTCCTCCTCCCAAGTGCTGGGATTAAAGGCATGCACCACCACGCCCGGCAACCTTTTTTGAAATGAAAACTTAAAGCCTGGCATGGTGGTATATACCTTTTATCCCAGCACTTGGGAGACAGAAGCAGGTGGATCTCTGTGAGCTGAAGGTCAGCCTGCTCTACATAGTGAGTTCCAGGCCAGCCTGTGGTTACAGAGACCCTGTTTCAAAAAAGACCGAAAAAAAAAATAATAAAATAAATAAATAAAATAAAATGCAAACTTCAGTGAGTGATATTTACTACATTCATCTAATCACAACGCTATCACCACAATCCTGTTCTCAGGCCAGATGGCATAGTGGATTAAAAGTGGATAAAAGCACTTGTGGAGCAAATTTAATAACCTGAGTTCAATTCCTAGAACCAAAAGTAGGAGAGAACCAACTTTGACTCCACACACACGTCATGACGCGTGTATCCCCCAACTCATCATAGATACACATGCTCACTAACAATAACTATATATAATATGAAAAAGAAGCCGGGTTTGGTGGCGCATGCCTTTAATCCTAGTACTCGGGAGGCAGAAGCTGGTGGATCTTTGTGGGTTTAAGGCCAGCCTGGTCTAAAGAGTGAGTTCCAGTACAGTTGGGGCTACAGGGAGACCCGGTCTCAAAAAGACCAAAAGGAAGAAAGAAAGAAAGAAAGAGAGAGAGAGAGAGAGAGAGAGAGAGAGAGAGAGAGAG
>VZQC01008182.1:817036-855363 GCA_009823505.1 Rhizomys pruinosus
TCAAAAAAAAAGAAAGAAAGAGAGAGAGAGAGAGAGAGAGAGAGAGAGAGAGAGAGAAGGAAGGAAGGAAGGAAGGAAAGAAAGAAAGAAAGAAAGAAAGAAAGAAAGAAAGAAAGAAAGAAAGAAAGAAAGAAAGAAAGAAAGAGAAAGAAAGAGAAAGAAAGAGAAAGAAAGAGAAAGAAAGAGAAAGAGAAAGAAATTATTACAACTCCCCTTTCTCAGTTCCTAGGAACCACTGGTCCTGGGCTATGCTGGCAGCATGTACTTTTGAGATACACATCACCTGTCTACACCTTAGAGCACCTGTTTCCTTGGATATCACTGATTGGCTCCTTTTGTGTTTTAGGTTATCTTCTCCTCACTGTTCCCAGCCAGAAATTTTATACTCCATGGATCAGCAGGGAGTAGAAGAAACTAGTTCCTTCTATAAGAGCCCAGGGATCAGGGAAATCCTGAGAGAGTTCATACAAAGTGTTCTTAGTCACTGGGTCAACGTGAGCTGCGTCTCCAAGTTTTTCTACCATTTATATTTGACCAAGAATATTTCGAGAGTGGTGAACACATCAACACCAAGAGGGCCTAAGAGGGTGGTTTCTATGTCTCAGGCCCTCTTGCCACAAGCTCTAGACCAAGCCTTTCCTGACTTTTCACTGGTCTTGCCATTTCCCTAGTCACCTAGTCGGTGCTGAAGCCAAGGAGCCAGGGCCCAGCCTTTCGAGGAGTTAGGTCCACTCGTTCCCACTGATAGTGAGCATCTTGGCAGATGGCCAGTGGACCTGGTAATATAATGAGCCTGGGACATCCCTACGCAGCTGTCATTGTTTAGCCATACACAGCATGCTCATGATCCTGTGCGTTATACCCCCACGACAAACAGCAAAGTGGATCACTCCAGCTCTGCTGAAACTGACTCCCTGATCACCTCTAACTCTTGGAGAGATAGGTTCTAGGTAGCTAATAAGTAACTTGATTGTAATTTTTTTTTTTAAAGCAACATGAACCTAACAAGCAGCATAATTGCAGTTGCATAAGTGAACCATGTAATCACAAATTGGACCCTTTACAACTGTCACCTGCCACTAAGAGAAAAATGCTGAGTGGATACCTTTGCTTGGGTTAAGGCTGAATCAAAGAAGTTTTAAAAGCAAGGAGATGAGAAGAGCATGTCTTTATTTTTTAATGCAGAAACCTTAAAGACACGAGTCAGCCAGCAGTTCACCATTCCTTTCTGCATCCTCGTGTTAGCTTCCCAGTCGGCATCCAAATCCCAGCTAGCAGCTATTGATCAGCCTGCTTGTTTAATTACTCAGCAGAGTGGGTTCTCAACCAACCAATGTGGCTTCTAAAGTGCCAGCCTTCTACTCCAGAGGGAGGAGTGGCTCAGTTGATCCTTGTTTGCTTTGGAATTCCTGTTTGGAGCCGAGTGCATTCACACACAGGTTAATTTTTAAATCCACTCTCCTCTTAATTCACCCTGGAAACCTGAGTGACCCTAAAAATCCTGTCAACCTCTTATTGCAGCCTTGTTAAATTGCTTCATGAATACCTGGCTTGCTCATTCCCCAGACTTGGGCTGGTTAACAATAGTCCAAAGTCCTTTCATTTTTTGCACCCCTGCCTGAGGTTCTTGGAGGTAGGTGGGTATAAGGAATTGCTGACATCTCTCTATGCTCACCTCTAGGAGAGAAGAGAAGGTCAGCTTCTTTCTGGGGGTTCATCTTCCAGCCTGCTTCCAGAAAGTCCTCACCGGGCCCAGCAAATATGTGGGTTTAGGGCCCTGTATGTTGTAAGGGCTTTGTGGCAGGAACATGTACTGCACCATGTGCTGGGACCCTGTAAACAGGTCAGGGTCCTGCACTCTTCTGTTCTTATCTGAAGATTCACAATGACATTTGTAGACCTGAAGATAAAATCTCATCATTTGTGTTCAATGCTAATTTATACTGGAATTTAGGCAGTCTGGGCCTGCTACATGGCAGTCAGCAGAGGCAGTACTGGTTTCTGTTGGTAACAGTGTCCCTGACCTGCCTGCTCATGCTAGAAGCTTAGACCCTTGGAGTCCACATACCTGATCTGCCTCTGATCCTGCAGAAGGCCTGGACTGGCTTGATGCTGGTGAGTTCTTTGCTGTGTTTGAACACAGCAGCTTCCAGTGTGCCTTGCTTGGGTGTAACCCTGCAGTGGTGGAACAGTCAGATCTTTAAGGGGCTCTGTTGGGAATTGTTGGCAGCATTGGAGTAGTCTGCCTGTATTTGGCTGATATGTGTTTTCTTTTGCTTGATAGAGTGCAAAACGCCTTTAAACCCAGAAAAGCATCCCAGAGGGACAAGTGTGCTCCATTCTTCCTCAGGATATTAATACCTTGGGACCTACCCACTTTNGAGAAAGAAAGAGAAAGAAAGAGAAAGAGAAAGAAATTATTACAACTCCCCTTTCTCAGTTCCTAGGAACCACTGGTCCTGGGCTATGCTGGCAGCATGTACTTTTGAGATACACATCACCTGTCTACACCTTAGAGCACCTGTTTCCTTGGATATCACTGATTGGCTCCTTTTGTGTTTTAGGTTATCTTCTCCTCACTGTTCCCAGCCAGAAATTTTATACTCCATGGATCAGCAGGGAGTAGAAGAAACTAGTTCCTTCTATAAGAGCCCAGGGATCAGGGAAATCCTGAGAGAGTTCATACAAAGTGTTCTTAGTCACTGGGTCAACGTGAGCTGCGTCTCCAAGTTTTTCTACCATTTATATTTGACCAAGAATATTTCGAGAGTGGTGAACACATCAACACCAAGAGGGCCTAAGAGGGTGGTTTCTATGTCTCAGGCCCTCTTGCCACAAGCTCTAGACCAAGCCTTTCCTGACTTTTCACTGGTCTTGCCATTTCCCTAGTCACCTAGTCGGTGCTGAAGCCAAGGAGCCAGGGCCCAGCCTTTCGAGGAGTTAGGTCCACTCGTTCCCACTGATAGTGAGCATCTTGGCAGATGGCCAGTGGACCTGGTAATATAATGAGCCTGGGACATCCCTACGCAGCTGTCATTGTTTAGCCATACACAGCATGCTCATGATCCAGTGCGTTATACCCCCACGACAAACAGCAAAGCAGATCACTCCAGCTCTGCTGAAACTGACTCCCTGATCACCTCTAACTCTTGGAGAGATAGGTTCTAGGTAGCTAATAAGTAACTTGATTGTAATTTTTTTTTTAAAGCAACATGAACCTAACAAGCAGCATAATTGCAGTTGCATAAGTGAACCATGTAATCACAAATTGGACCCTTTACAACTGTCACCTGCCACTAAGAGAAAAATGCTGAGTGGATACCTTTGCTTGGGTTAAGGCTGAATCAAAGAAGTTTTAAAAGCAAGGAGATGAGAAGAGCATGTCTTTATTTTTTAATGCAGAAACCGTAAAGACACGAGTCAGCCAGCAGTTCACCATTCCCTTCTGCATCCTCGTGTTAGCTTCCCAGTCGGCATCCAAATCCCAGCTAGCAGCTATTGATCAGCCTGCTTGTTTAATTACTCAGCAGAGTGGGTTCTCAACTAACCAATGTGGCTTCTAAAGTGCCAGCCTTCTACTCCAGAGGGAGGAGTGGCTCAGTTGATCCTTGTTTGCTTTGGAATTCCTGTTTGGAGCCGAGTGCATTCACACACAGGTTAATTTTTAAATCCACTCTCCTCTTAATTCACCCTGGAAACCTGAGTGACCCTAAAAATCCTGTCAACCTCTTATTGCAGCCTTGTTAAATTGCTTCATGAATACCTGGCTTGCTCATTCCCCAGACTTGGGCTGGTTAACAATAGTCCAAAGTCCTTTCATTTTTTGCACCCCTGCCTGAGGTTCTTGGAGGTAGGTGGGTATAAGGAATTGCTGACATCTCTCTATGCTCACCTCTAGGTGAGCTTCTTTCTGGGGGTTCATCTTCCAGCCTGCTTCCAGAAAGTCCTCACCGGGCCCAGCAAATATGTGGGTTTAGGGCCCTGTATGTTGTAAGGGCTTTGTGGCAGGAACATGTACTGCACCATGTGCTGGGACCCTGTAAACAGGTCAGGGTCCTGCACTCTTCTGTTCTTATCTGAAGATTCACAATGACATTTGTAGACCTGAAGATAAAATCTCATCATTTGTGTTCAATGCTAATTTATACTGGAATTTAGGCAGTCTGGGCCTGCTACATGGCAGTCAGCAGAGGCAGTACTGGTTTCTGTTGGTAACAGTGTCCCTGACCTGCCTGCTCATGCTAGAAGCTTAGACCCTTGGAGTCCACATACCTGATCTGCCTCTGATCCTACAGAAGGCCTGGACTGGCTTGATGCTGGTGAGTTCTTTGCTGTGTTTGAACACAGCAGCTTCCAGTGTGCCTTGCTTGGGTGTAACCCTGCAGTGGTGGAACAGTCAGATCTTTAAGGGGCTCTGTTGGGAATTGTTGGCAGCATTGGAGTAGTCTGCCTGTATTTGGCTGATATGTGTTTTCTTTTGCTTGATAGAGTGCAAAACGCCTTTAAACCCAGAAAAGCATCCCAGAGGGACAAGTGTGCTCCATTCTTCCTCAGGATATTAATACCTTGGGACCTACCCACTTTCAGCTTCTAAACAGCACGGCACCAGCTAGGAAGCAATCGGCCGACCTTTTGGGTCTGTGAGCTTGTGTTTTTCTGCTTGGATATTTAATATAATAGCTAAAAATAAACAGACTAATGGAGACTTTTTTTTTTGATGCTTTGTGTATTTCATACATCATTTTCCAATTCAGTTCAGGCATATTTCCCCTTCCCTTCCCCCCATCCCATCCCACCCCATCCCAGATCATGCATTCTGCCATAACTGTCCTGCATCTTTCTCTCAGTTTTTTTCCCCATTTTTTAGCAATAAGTGATAATTTATGAGTACAAGCATCCTTCATGTAAAACCAATTTGCAAGTAGTTGTGTCCAAACCCACACAGCCCCTTGGTCCCACCATCCAGCAGGGGGGGCTCGTATGTTCAATCAAGTTGATCAAATAAGTGTCCAGGCTATATTGCTGTAGGTTCACTGTTCACCCCAATCACAGCCCTTACATTCTACCATGACCCCTCTTCCACAGATTTTTCCCTAGGCTTAGACAAGGGGCACAGTTGGACGAGAAGCAAAACAGTCTACTTTCTCTGGAGCTGTTGTCTTGGACTCTGGTCAATTCTGGCTGTATATTACATTTTTTTCTGTTGAATATGACAGGGTCTTACTGTGGCTTATAACATCTCCTGACCATTAGAGGGTACAAGCTTGTGGCATCAGCTGTGGGTTATTCCTCCAAGGAGAGAGCCAATAGCCAATTAGATTTGAGATATACAGGCATATGGCTGCTTCTGCTGCACAGTATTTCCAGGCAGGTGAGGTGTAGCTGGTGCTGACGGAGGAGTCTTACTTGACTCAAGGAGACCCATATTTGCTTTATTGGTATAGTGGCATTTGGTAACACTCTCTGGTATTCCAGAGACCATCTGTACACTTGCATGTGTGGTCTCAATATTTGTATGTTCCAACAGGTCAAAATGTCACCAACTTAACGGCTGAGAAAGAAAAGATACAGCTTTGCATCGAGTAGGATGTAACAGAAAGTGCCAACAGAAAGATTGGCCGTCTAAACATTGAAAGGAAGAAATAAAGTTTGTTTCCAAAGTTATCACATACAGGTAACCCAAAACAGCACTGGGTGACTTGATGAAATCGTGTGCCTTATTCCACCCTCGAGGTATATAATGACAACTGGCTTTTTTGAGACTCATGGGTCAAAATAAACCTAAAATAAAAAAGGGGCCTATATATTATATGTTTAATAACCTAATATCTAATTGCAATGTGCTTCATTAGTAGGAATGAAAGTTATGCCTGGACAAGCTGGCAACCCCATGAAAGAAAACAGCCAGAAATTTGACTAAGACAAAGAAACAGCTCAGACAAAAGTAGACTAGGTTTTGATTCGTCTCACCTGTGCCTTTTCTAAGCCAACTTCTGCAGAAGAGGGGCAGTAGAATGTAGGGGCTGTGATTGGGGTGAATGGTGAAACTTACAGCAATAAGACTGGACACTCATTTTGATCAAAGCTTGATTGAACATACAACCCGCCACTGCTGAATGGTGGCCCATGAACTGTGTGGGTTTGGGCACAACTGCTCGGCGAATTGGTTTTTACATGAAGGATGCTTTGTCCTCACAAATTATCACTTATTGTTTAAAAAAAATGAAATATAAACAGAAAAAAAAAACCCAGTCTAAAGATGCTAGAAAAGTCTTACAGCCAATTCATGATTTGGATGGGGGTGGGGTGGGGTGGGGGAAGGGAAGGGGAATATATCGCCTGAAGCTGCATGGAAAAGATGTTCATGAATACACAAAGCATCATAAAAATAAAATAAAATAAATTTAAAAAAACAAGGAAGCAAAAGCTCAGATTGCTACAAACATCAAACCCCTCTGTGGATCCTACATGTCAACTATTTATAATGAGCCCTAATGAAATTTACCTTCTGGGCTGCAAAGGTTTAATAAAAGAGACCTTTTTACCCCCCCATAGAACAAGGAGAAATATGAATGATGAGTCACTCCCAACTGTAAATTGGGGACAATTATATAGAGGTAATCTCTTATAAAACTGGTAAAACTGCCTTCTTTAATTGACTAATAGACATAGGAACTGTGAAAAGGATTATTCTCTATTCAGAACCAAATATAATACTAAAGTCTCCTTAAGCTATGCACTTAAGCAAAATATATCAATGCAGGAGCTCTGACATCAGCAATGGATTATTCTACCAAGGAGATGTTGGCCAGGGGATCCAAGCCCCCACAAAAGGTAAAGGCTCCTTGCCTCTAAACTGGGGTACCTGCAAGAAGAGAGGTGATAAGGCCCTGCTGTTGAAGACCAGACATTAACATGGGAAAGATGTATTGAGACTTTTTTTTTTAATAAGGCCACTCATAAATATCAGAAAACTACCAGGAACTAGCAGCCCTCAGTTATTCTAGTATCTGAGAGAGGAAACCACAAGCAGGGCTGAGCAGTCTCACTCCCTAATCAGGTCTAGGTGCCCCCAGGTCTCAGGAGCTGTGACTAATGTGGGCCAAACCCTGTACAAATTGTTCCAGACAACTGATAGCATGCCAGCGTCTGGAAAGGTTGCATTATGTATGAAAACACATATTAAACTAGAGGAGAAAATGGTGCTATGAGGCTCAGGGAAGGCCGGCTCCCAAGTGCACAGTTTTTTCAAAGTGGGGTTTCTTGCAAGGTATTTCCAGGATGTTTGAATCTTTTCCCTTATTTTCCAATATCATTTGAAAAGCCCTCAGGATAGAACAGGTATATATGTAGGGGCTTTTGTAAACCTAAGATGGTTGATTTAGAATAAAAAGATAAAAAGATAAGCCTCCAGGGATGAGTCCAAAGTCCTTTTTCCATGATATGAAAACATTGTGGTGACTTCAACTGTGCAAGCTCTTTTAATATTATATGCACAAATGTTTATGTTAAAGGTTCTGCAACTTTGAAACCCAGGGTGATAATCTAGCAATAATTGTGACTTATGCAAACTCTGAGTTGTGTAAAACCATGTGAAGGGAACAATTGAGTGAACAGGGAGGTGACCATGTCCTTTACTGGGCATGAATGAATCAGGGTAGCTGTGACTAAACCCAAGACTGGAAAAGCATGGGGAAAAGGCCAACACGTGTGCGTGCGCGCGCGCGCACACACACACACACACACACACACACACATTTTTAGTTGCTTAACTACTTTGCATCCTCCATATCATCCTGGATTCCCCTGAAAACAGAGTCTAAGAAAGGCTGTCTTGCTGGTATTTTACACAGGGTTGACCATGACACACATATAACACACACCCTGGCTCCCAGAAACAGTACAGGGACAGTAATAACATGGATACATCATCCAACTGGTCAATTGCTACAAACATTTGGTGCCCAGTCCTTCTGGAACCTTCTGAGCAGCCTTGCAAAGTGCTCCTAGAACTACTACCCAAGGAATCAGAGGGAAGTATTTGCCACCATAACTCAAAGGGGGAACCGTTCTCTCTCCCCTTTGTTCTCAAGGATGGAGTGGGCACAGATCAGCTCCTTGTCAGACAAGACAGGCTGGAGGCAGGAGCTGAGGAAGAAGGTGGAGAACCACTCTCAGGCTAAGTCTGTGGGAGGCTGGTAGACTGCTCACCAGAGCAAACGGCTGGAGCAGTAGGAAGCCAATGGGCCCTTGAGAGCTGCTACCTGGGACCTGCCTAGGGCGCCCCTTTGACAGGGAGTCAGAAGATAGAGTGGTCTGGGCTTTACAGAGGGGCAGAACTGGATTGTCAGGAGCAGGAGGTCACACGCAAGCCCAAATTCAGCACATGGCCTGATACTAATACATCTAGAGAGACACAAGATTTATTTAGTGTCTGGAAACAGACAATGAATATTAAGACCCCCCAGAAAATTGGAGGAAACTTGTACTTAGGACAAAGAAGGATCCACTGTCAGTTAATCAATTCACTAGACACTGGGGACCAGTAAGGGATCAAGCCCTAGAGCAGCTCAGCTGTTGAATAGGAATCTTCCTGCTGGAATATGAATAAGGAGAACCAGGAGGCTGAGAGAGAGGGGTCTGCCCTGAGCCCACAGTTCCTCCGTTCAAAGGTGGGAACTGGAACCCAGGTCTCTCCTCAGAGACTGTGTGCCAACAGTGATAAGGAGAACTGAAAAGCAATGTAAGGAGCAACTTGGGGGTTGACAATCGCTGTTGGTGATTGGGGATAACGGGGGCCAAGCCTCCATCTTTTCGAGTCTCTGGCTTTCTCTTGGAGTCACTCACCAGATGATGGCTATCTTGTGTTGAGAAAGGCAATGAATGGATCTGAAGGCCCCTGGTAATGTTAGAGTGTCCAAAAGCCCCATGAGATTAACTGGTCAAAAAATAAAATGTCTGTCTGAAAACCCACCTTTCCAGTTTCACTGCTCAGTCACCTAGAACCCCCTAGAAGGTGGGCTCCTCTTAAGTTATGCTTAAAAGATGGGGAAGATCTATCTAGTACTTTAATGAGATGGTAAACTTTTCCTGCCCAGAATCTCTGCCTCCTAGTGCAGTTCTCAAGGATCGGGGTTGCAGACGTGGCCCTCCGTAGGTCCCGCCTACTTTTCCTAAGAATTCAAAAATTACAATCGCTCTCCTCCTTTTCTAAGCATGCTTTCTATAACACTTTGCCCCCCACCCCCCATCTTTTTTTAGCTTGCCACATGTCTGACCTCAACATATCTGACCTTTAAATCAGCATTTTTGTTGTGGTCTTTTTAAGACAGGATCTCCTTGTTGCCCAGCTGGCCTGGAACTTTCTATGGAGACTCTAGGCTGGCCGCAATCTCACAGAGATCCCCGTGCCTCTGCCTCTCGAGTGCTGGGGTTAAAGGTGTGTGCCACCACGTCAGCCTTGGTGTATGGCTTCTCTCCTTCTCCCTCCATGCTCCTCCTTGAGGCAGCTGCTGAGATTCCCAGCTGGCCAGCCTTGAGGATTTTCTTTCAATTAATAAATTATCCTAAAACTTCCTCTAAGGGCTGCTGCTTCTACCCTGTATTGGTTGTTAGGTTATAAAAAAGCATTAAACCCCAATAAAAAGGCACATGAGGCTTAGGTCATTCTAGGAACATGCTTTACCTCCACGTGGGACTACCAGCATGAGCCGCCTACAGACACATGGTGGAACTGGACAGCATGGCAGGGGGCAGAGAGGCAGAGAGAAGGGGGGCAGAGACAGAGAGGGACACAGAGAGAGGGCAGGGGGACAGAGAGAGAGAGAGAGAGAGAGAGAGAGAGAGAGAGAGAGAGAGATGGCAGCTGGAATCCACCATTTATACCCATGGGGCAGGGCCTCAGGTATAGGGGAAGGGGTCAGACGATTGGCAGCTTCTGGAGGAAGTGGGCACCTGTGTGCCCCTTGGGATTCTGGGAAGCCTGGATCTAACATTGGTAACCCCTGCTTATGTTACAGTTATTTGAACTGTGCCACATGGCTCCCCTTATGTCTGTGGGAAGCTAGGAAATAGAATTTCTTCAGCTCGGTACATTTGGTTCTCTCAGGTCTGTCTAGCCAGGAAGAATGATAGAATGGCTACCAGGTGAGTGTCTGGCATGCTCATCCATTGTCAAATGCCAGAAAACCAACCGGTTGTGTTTTCTGTCACTCTGGATATTTTAGAACAGACTTGGAGATGTCACTCACTGATAGGGGCCAGCCTAGCATGAGCTAGGCCCTGGGTTCAGTGCTTAGCATTACAAAGAAAGACTGGGTGAGGGAAGGCAGGAGAGGGAGGATGAAAGGGGAAGACGGTGAGCGAGATCCTGAAAAGCTGCGCCAAGTGCCAAGGCACAGCCTGTTTATGAGGGATGGCTCCAAATACCATTGACCCAACCCCACCTACCACAGGACCTTGCCTTGAGTTTCCAGTTGAAACTCTTCTGTGGCAACTACTTTAGTAGAGCAATGGATTTCACAGGGAATTTTTGGATAACATTCTCCATTATATCTCCTCTAAAGATCCCAAAAGTGAAAGAGGTAGTGTCATGGCATCCAGAGTTTGAATCAGGGAGAGGATAATTAAGGACAATTTCCAATGTGAGCCACTTTGAGAAACCAGGCTGTTCATTTGCATCCAGAGAGAAACAAAAAGAAGCTCTGTATACAGGTTGCAGCCGAAAATGGCAACAGTTATACAAGGAGGAACTTTATACACAGGAAACATAACTGTAATAAGTAAAATGGCAGAAACTGGGCCTGGCGAGGTGGCTCTGCAGATAAGAGCATGTGCTGTTCTTGCGAAGGATCCAAGTTCGGATCCCAGCAACAAAACTGGGTGGCTCACAACTGCCTATAACTACAGCTTCAAAGGATCCAGCACTCTCTTCTGTCCTCCATACACGCCTGCACTCACATGTATGTATATTTACACACAGGCCTACATATTACACATAATTTATAAAATAGATATTTAAAATGCTAGAAATTTAGGGGATGGAGGTAAAAGCAGACAGCAGCTTCTTTTGAGGCCATATTATGGAACTTCATGATGCTCATTTTGTTCTCTCCAAACTGGTTGTTCTATAGGTGATGAAATACACAGTATTCTGGTTTTCATGAACAGGGAATTGGAATCTATGATTTATTATTATTATTATTAGTAGTAGTCTTTTTTTTTTTTTTTTTTTTTTTTTTTTGTGGGGGGGGTTGGGGGTTTCACTTTGTAGCCCACACTGGTCTTAAACTAATGGTCTTGTCTCTGCTCCCAAGTGCTGAGGATTAAAGGTGTGGCGCTCAGCATGCCCGGCTTATTATTTGTCTTTTTTGAGACCGGGTCTCCTTTAGTCCCAGCAGGCTGTAGCTCATTATTGGGTAGACCAAGGCTGGGCTTGAACTCACAGAGACTCCTCTTCGCTTCTGCTTCAGGAGTGCTGATTACAAGGCGCTGTGCACGAATGTGCTGCGCAGATTATGAATTCTTAAATGTCCTTTCTCATTCCATACACTGAGAGGAAATATTTTCACAGCAAATGTCTTGTTTTGTATTTAAAACTCTCAGTGTTTGGGATAATAAGAACATTGATTTAAAAATAGACAGCTAGGGCCGGGCGTGTGGTGCACGCCTTTAAATGCTAGCACTTCCGCGAGCGAGGAGGGCAGGCAGATCTTTGTGAGTTCAAGGCAGCTACTCGGTGCTAGCAGAGGTGAGTTCCAGGACAGCTGGGGCGTACAGGGAGATCCTGTTGTCAAAAAAGATCAAAAAAAAAAAAAAAGATAGAATAGCTTAGGAATATGAGCTTCACCCTAGAAAACATACAGGTGATAGATAAAGAAGAAAAACTGCCAATCATCCTTGATCACTGAGGAAACACAATTAAGGCAATGATGAGATGCCATTATATACTCACCTGGAAAAAATTAGATGTTTCTTAAAATGTAGGCGATTGTAGAACTCCCGTGTATTGCTGCTGGAAATGTAAAATAGGGTAATCATTTTGGAAAAGTTTGGATGTTTCTTTTTCTGACAGGGTCTCCCTTTGGTCTCAGCTGGTCTGGAGCTCACTATGTAGACCAGGCTGGCCTTAAACTCACAGAGTTCTGCCCTGCCTCTGCCTCTTGAGTGTGAGTGCTGGGATTAAAGGCGTGCGCCACCATGCCCAGCTCTTGGATGTTTCTTATAAAGTTAAATATACTTTTTCTCCTAGCAATCTCATTTACTATTATTCATAATAACTCCAAACTGGAAATGATTCAAACATCTATATAAATAAATAAATAGTTTTAAATCTATACCAGGGACTACTATCAGTAATTAATGGATAAACTACTCATGTAGACAACCACAAAAAGCACATGCTAAGTAAAATACAACAAGGGTTGTCTGATCCTATTTATATTGTAGAGGAAGAATAATACATTATTCTTCAACCCATTATAGGTTCTCAGTTGAGGTGAACACCTGTAACAAAAGATAATTAACAAGAGAAAAGCAAACAGAGGTATATTAACATGTCTGTTTCATATAAAAAATATGAGATACAGAATGAGTGGTGGCCACTCAAAGAGGTGGCCTTGAGTTCTAGCTTACATAGCATCTGCATCAAATACTAGTAAAGTTTGGGGAAAATGCCAAGATGATGGAAAATGACTTTCCATCGCTAAGGGCGACAAACTGTGAAAAGGCAAATAAATCACAGATAAAAGATAATTAAGGGGCCATCGAGATGGCTCAGTGGGTTAAGGTACTTGCTGCCAAGCCTGACACATACAATGTAATTAGAAAAAATTAGGTAATGGAGAGATGGCTCAATGGTTAAGAACACTGGCTGTTCTTGCAGAGGACCCAGATTTGAATCCCAGCACCTACATGGCAGCTGACAACTATTCTATCCATAACTCCAGTTCCAGGGGATAGAACACCATCTTCTGTCCTCCAAGGGCATTGCATGACTCAGATGCACTTGCATACATGCAGGCAATACATGCATACACATAAAATAAAAACAATAAAATATTCTAAAATATTCTAAAAGGCGTGGTGGTGCACATTTTTAATTCCAGCCTTCAGGAAGTAAAAGGAGGTAGGTCTCTATGAAATCAAGTCCAGCAGGGTTTATGTAGTGAGCTCCAGGCCAGCCAGAGCTATATTGTAAGACCTTAATTTGTAAAGTTTTTAAAATGTAGTTTCCCTGGGGCTGGAGAGATGACTCAGAGGTTAAGAGCACCGACTGCTCTTGCAGAGGACCCAGGTTCAATTCCCAGCACCCGAATGGCAGTTAAGAACTGTCATTAACTCTAGTTCCAGGGGAATCCGATGCCCTCTTCTGACCTCCACGGCATTGCACGACATGGGTGCACCAACCTACATGCAGACAGTATACTCATACACATAAAAAATAAATAAGTAAATTTTAAAAATTAAAAAAAAAATGTAGTATCCCTGGTACAATCTCCAGGTCCATGAGAGTCCAAAATTGTTTTCAATAGGTAGCCTCTGCTTTCCCAGGAGGAAGGATGGAGAAGACACTTGTAGTCTTTGTAAATCAACATCTTTCTTTAAGGAAGGTACAAGGTCAAGATCTACCTGCATCTGCTGCTTAATTACTTCATTTCCTACAACATGCAGAACATATTCATTAAAGAATCAAATTTGAGGCTGGAGAGATGGCCTAGTGGTTGGGAGTGCCAACTGCTCTTGCAGAGGACCCACGTTCAATCCCCAGCACCCACATGGTGACTGAGAGCCGTCTTTGGTTCCAGTTCCAGGGGGGTCCGACACCCTCTTCTGACCTCCGAGGCATTCCATGACATGGGTGCACAAACCTACATGCAGACAGTGCATTCATACACATAAAAAAAAAAAAAACACATTTAAAAGAGGAAAAAAAAAGACAGTTTTTTAAAAAAGAATCAAATTTATTTTTCTGAGTACCTTGAATGAATGACTCTGCTGCCCCAAGCAGCAGGTGGCTCCTTAGATGCCAATCGCCCTCATACCTTTTGGAATGGTGCCCTTGTGAAAGTGAACAGTCAAGACCATCGCAAAGCACAGCCCTTGCTCAAGGTAAGAATTTTAACTATCAAAACCATTTTATCCTTCCATTCTCCAGGCTCCAGAAGTCAGAGAGGTTGAGAAGTCACACTAACTATACCTACATCTTTAGGACTAAAACGCTCACTTACAAATCTGCATTTTCTGCATCAATTTTTATTACAAATCTTCCTTATAATAATCATGCTATCTATGAGTGAATAGCTGAAATAAACTTCCTCCCAATTCTTAGAATTAGGTGAATGGAATGCAAATGATTTTCAAACCAAATTTGTGTTAGAGTGTGGTGATTAAGAGCAGGGCGTGGTGGTGCAGGCCTTTAATCCCAGCAGTCGGGAGGCAGAGGCTGGTGGATCTCTGTGAGTACAAGGCCAGCCTGTTCTACATAGTGAGTTCTAGGATAGCTGGGGCTATAGGAGACCCTGTCTCAAAAAGACCAAAAAAAAAAAAATCAGGAAATCAGACAGGCTGTGGATTAAGTCCTTGCTCCACCACACACTGTGTGACTTTGAGCAATCACCAATTCATTATCCTTCTTTTTTTCTCTCTCCAATGGGGTTGTTATGACGGTTAGATGGAAATGCATATAAGGTACTTAGAATAGTGACTGGCATATGGAGAAGAGGCATTGAAATCATCAACTGTAAATTGCACGAATAAGGTAGGCATAAGGAAGGTAACAGTAGTGCCTGATTTTATCTTAAAGTTGAGATAAGAATAGAATGAGTGTTCAAGAAACAGACATCACCACCATCTTTTTTTTTTTTTGTCTTTTTGAGACAGGGTCTCTCTGTAGCTCCAGCTGTTTGGGAATTCACTGTGTAGCCCAAACTGGCCTTGATCTCACAGAGATCTGCCTGCCTCTGCCTCCAGAGTGCTGGGATTAAAGGTGTGTGCCACCATGCTGGGCACCAGCATTCTTTCCGAACTCTGCAGTGGAGACTGTTCTAGTCACTTGGCCCAGCTCTTCAGATAGATAAATTGATACATATGATTCTTGTCTTCAAGTTTCTCATACTCTACTGGGAGAAAGAGATCAAGTCTAGCAATGATAATGTTGAGTCAATTTTCTATAATAACTTGGACAAGGACAAGAAGCTTAACAGTTCACAAAAAGGGGGTGGTCAAGTGGAGGGCTTCCTGGAAGAGGATGGTGTTTGAGCCTGAAAGACCCCCAGAAACTGGAGTGACTCTCACTCAAATCTCGGGATAGAAGGACTCCCCAAAAATCAGACAAGACCATTCTCGCTGCAATTACATGAGGCTTATTTGGGGAAAAACCAGTGCACTGGGGTCGAACTCATAACCCACGCAAGGGGCAGAGGAGATCGACCCCCAGGGACTGGAATAGGGTACTTTTAAAGGCAGAGATCCCAAGGTATGGGGAAATGGAGGAAGGGTTGTGTAATAGTAAAAAACTCATCTCGGCACGCAGACCAGTGACACACAGGCGGGCGTGACTCAGTTGAGCACCCCAAGGTATGAGGAAGCGGGGAGGGAAACCTTATCTTAACACACAGGTAAGCATGACTCAGTTGAACACCACAAGGTATGAGGAAGCGGGGAGGGAAACCTTAAAGCGTACGTGAATTGGAGGCCTTATGGGATGGCGGTACCATGGTTCCTAAAGACAGATTTTAAGGGTGCATAAAACCTTGGAGCAGGGGTCCTTCAAGCCAAGTCTTGGGACATGGTACACGTGGGTCTTGAAGAGCTGGTCAAAGACATTCCAGGCAGAACACATGTTGCAATAGACGAAGATGTAGGCAAATACATCTTGTTTGGATGGAGTGCTAGTACATTTAGTGATGCTGAGATTTGAGGTCAGAGATATCTGAGGGGTTAAATCGTCAAGGTCTTTTCTTTAGAAATGAAATTCTAGCAGGAATGTAGACCTGAAGTCTGCTTGTAAAAGAGATTCAGCCAGGCGTGGTGGCGCACACCTTTAATCCTAGCACTCGGGAGGCAGAGACAGGTGGATCTTTGTGAGTTCGAGGCCAGCCTGGTCTACAGAGTGAGTTCCAGGACAGCTGGAACTACAGGGAGACCCTGTCTTGAAAAGACCAAAAAAAAAAGTGGGGGGGGATTCAGATAGTTGTTTGTAACTATGCCAACGGGTTTAAAAAAACCAGGGCTGAAGCAGTTGTGGAGGAATGAGTGGAAGCAGGATTTAGTGAAGAATTTAGTAAAGAATTCTGTATGGGGAAGAGGTAGATAAAGAAGGGGAAGTAAAAGGTGGTGGCCATGATGTGGCTTCCCTGGCATTACCACAAACAAAGGAATGGAATTCTAGTGTTAGAGTAACAAACAGCCCCTTAAGATTAACTGATCAATCACCTGGACCACCCCTGGGAAGGCTGGTTCACTTTAGGTCTCGCTAAATAGATGGGTGGAGCCAGGCACACACCTTTAATCCTAGCACTTGGGAAGCAGAGGCAGGCGGATTTCTGTGAGTTCAAACCCAGCCTGGTCTACAGAGTGAGTTCCAGGACATCTGGGGCTACAGGGAGACCCTGTCTCAAAAAGATCTCCCCCCAAAATATAATAAAATAAAAAAATTAAAAAATAAATGGATGGGTGGAATATCTAGTGTGTTAAAGAGATAGTGTACTCTTCCTGTCTGGAATCCCCTCCCAGGGTGGTGCTTCTGGATCCAGCCACAGGTGGAATTCTGAATTCTTCAGAAAAGTGCAATTTCTCTCCTTTACCTCTTGTATCCCTTTTCCTAAATGTATTTTCTTTAATTCTTTGGGCTATTCAGAATCTAGGGAGAAAATCAGCCCTCATAATAATTATAGAAATGCGTATGATAAGCGATATAATGAATGCAGATGAACTTGATGAGGATTGATGTAGCTGGAAATTGTGCGAAAACTGCTGGGAGAATGAGAAAGTGGATTTTGGGATTTGTGTTTAGGCTGAGAAATATGGCAATGATAATTGCTAGGTTATAAAAAAGGCCGTGTAGCCCCAGCCCCAGCCCCCAGATAAAAAGGCACATGAGGCTTAAGTCGCTCCAGGAACAAGATTTACTTCCATGTGGAATTACCAGCAAGGGCCGCCTGCAAGGGCAGCCTACAGACACACAGTGGAACCAAGCAGCATGGCAGGTAGCGAGAGAGAAAGAAAGATGGCATCTGGGGCCCACCCACTTATAGCCAGGGGGCGGGGCCTCAGGTACAGAGGAAGTGGTCAGAATATTGACAGCCTTTGGAGGAAGTGGGCATCTGTGTCCCTTGGTATTCTGGGAAGCCCAGACCTAACAGTAATGTCATTAAGTGCTTATGTTGAACTGAAGGAAAAGAGGAGATGCCAAGTAAAATCAACCACGTACCAATTTAAGTACAATGTGAGGTAGCCCCCTGCACCTCTGATATGTCAGAGGCCTCTTTCAGAAATTATTTTGCAGTTAGCAGTAGGTGCAAATTTGTAGAAATCTTTCTACTATGTCACCCTGTACATGTCTCTCTACAGAGTCATGCTGTGGAAGTCACTCTACTGTGCAACCCTGTAAAAGTCTCTTTACTGTGCAATGCTGTAGAAGTCACTCTGCTGTGTTCATATAGAAGTCTGTAGCCTGTCCTGGGCTGGGGCAGCTATAGAGAGATTAGAAACAACTTCTCTAGATCTGTGGAGAGAATCCCAGTGTGGCTTTGCAGGGGGGGGGGGTTGGGTTGGGTTTGGAATAGGAGACAGAGTTCAACCATTAATCTTACAGGAAGAATGTCTTGGATTATCAAAGTAAAGTCCTCAACACAAAGCCTATGACCACCCTTGTCCTTGGCTTGTCCTTTCCCTCACTGTCCCCAGCCACTTCTCTTTCACATGGTTTCTCCAGCTTCAAACCATTACACAACTCTAGTTTCACAAGACAGCCCAGACCTTTTCATTTAGTGCAGTGTTGTCCTTGATTACTCTCTCTCCAGCCTTGTTCTAATTAGCAGTCTTCACTCTTCTCTCTTCACACTTCACTCTTCTCTCTGTCACTCCCTTGACCCGTAACCATTGACTTCTGTCTATCTTTCAAGTTACTGTGTCCTTGAGGCCTTGCCCTCTACATTTTCGTCACACTGCTTTCCCTCAGGCTTTTGAGTTTGAAAAGTTTCTATCCTATGGGAAAACTCAAAGAACAACATGATGAATACTCATTTATCCATCACCTTAACTTCACTGAGTTGCTCACATTTTGTCTTGTTTCCCTCCCACGGCCCCATCCTAATCTGTGTGTGTGTGTGTGTGTGTGTGTGTGTGTGTGTGTGTGTGTTGGCAGAGCAGTTTGAAGGAAGGCTGTCTTTATCATTTTACTTAAATTATTTAAAATATATTAATGACATTTAAAGATTTATTTTTATTTTAAGTTATGTGTCTATGTGTTGTATGTGTGAGTGTATATGATGTACACATGGGGCCCATGGAGTCCAGAAGAAAGTATCAGATCGATTGGAGCTGGAGTTACAGGTGGTTGTGAGCTGTACCACATGAGTGTTGGGAACTAAACTTGGGTCTTCTGGAAGAGCAGGGAGTGCTTTTAACTGCTGAGTCATCTCCCCAGCCCCTATTTCAAATACTCTAAATACTTAAGAATGTATCACCTGAGAAAGAATGTCTCTCACTACAATATGTCATCATTCCCAACAAATGTAACAGTGATTCAATAAAGTTATTTAATAAGTATTCCAGATAAAGTCATTTAATAAGTGGTGGCACATGCCCTTAATCCCAGCACTTGAGAGGCAGAAGTAGGCGGATCTCTGTCAGTCCCAGGCCAGCCTGGTCTACATAGCAAGGTCTAGGCCAGCTGAGCTACTGGGAGATCCTCTCTCAAACAAATAAACAAATAAAAGAGCAACAACAAAAAACATTCCATAATCAAAACCTCAGTTGTCACTCAAAAGTCTTCAAGTTTGTTGTTGATTGTGTTGTTTTTAATCCAGAGCCCAAGTAAATTTCACATGGTGTCTTTGATTGTTTTGTTTCTTTGTTTTCCCTCTGTCTAGATTCTAGATTCTAGAATGTTCCATATCTCTCATGGAGTTGCATAATGGTTGTCATTTTTGAGACGAGTTCAGGCTAATTGCTTTGCAGAATGCCTGTCATTTTGAACTTCTTTGATTTTCTTCCTCAAGGTTAAATGCTAATTTTTGTTTTGTTTTGTGCTTTGGCCAGAACTCTGAGTAAGTCGAGCTGTGTGTTTCTAGTTGCGTCATACTATGATGTCAATTTTGTCCCATTATTTGTGAGATTAAGTTTGTTTATTATGTTGTCTGCCAGATTTCTTTATTGTGAAAGTATCTTTTTCCATTTGTGGTTAACAAATAATATTTTGAGACTGTATCTTGGTCCTAACAACTTTCTCTCAAGGTTGGAAGATGCAATGATCTTCCCTTCATCAACCAGCTGCATCGATGAGAATTTCGAAGCAGAAATTTTTGAGTCTGTTCTTTATTGCTGATGCTCTGGGGGGGGGGGCAGGGGTGCTTCCCCAGCTCTCCTTTGACAGAGGCTCACCAGTCCTTCAATCCTTTCCTGTTGTGTTACTTTTTGTCACTGTAACTAAATACTCAAGCAATCAATTTGAGGGAGGAAGGCTTGGCTGAAGGTTTCAGGTTTCAATCCATAATCACTTGGCTGTATCACTGTGAGTCCCTGTAGCAGAAGGATACAGGGAACAGAGCTTCTCACCCTGTGGCAGCCAGGAAGCAAGAAAGAGTGAAATGAAAGGAGGATCCAGAGATAAGAGCCAAGTTTCAAAGGCAAGCTTCCAGTGATCCACTTCCCACAATGTAGACTCCACATTCCGGTTTCTAGCAATTTCAAATAATACCATCAAATTCTGAACCCATCAATGGATTAATCCATTGATTAGGTCAGAGCCTTCATGATTCAATCATTTTCCCATGTGGACCTTTTGGAGAAACTTTTCATGTTCAGACCATCATATTTGCTTTCTGGCCCTGTGTTCAGGCTTGTTTAATATCTTCCCTGCCCCATGCCTGGAATTAGCCATCTCTGTGCAAAGCCTGTGTTCGTTTCAGTTGTTGACTCTTCTTGCTTTCCCTGGAAACTCTGGATTGTGTTAGCCCAGCCACTTCCTTGAAACTTTTTTTTTAAACGTTTACTTATTATTTTGTGTATGTGCATGTGTGTATAGGTATGTGCATGTGTGTATAGGTATGCATATGGGCATGTGTGTAAAGGTCAGAAGACAACTTGCCAGGAGTCAGTTCCCTCCTTCCACCAGGTGTATTCCAGGGATTGAACTCTAGTAGTTAAGCTTAGAGGCAAGTTCCTTACCAGATGAGCCACTGCTGGTCCAAAGCTCTTCATGAGTCTTGTAATACATTTGCTCACTGGCTGCCTTCATAATTTTAGTGACACTCCTCCACTAGAAATGTTAGGTTCTTTTGTTTGTTTGTTTTTTTTGACAGACGGTACATGCTGGGCAAAGTCACAGGCCTGGTGTCAGGAAGCTCACACGCACACACATCTTGCTGGGTAGCCCTGAGATTTATCATTCAAGTAGGAGACTTTGAAAGCAGAGAGTTGCACCGCAGAAGATAACACTGTCCAGGACCCACCAGGACTTATGTCCACTAGTCTTGACTGGCTCCCTGTCTCTAGTGACCACTGTCAAATCTGCTTCCTTAAGCACCACTTTCAGCAGGTAATCTCCCATACTGGAACACCTGCAGCCACCTGTTTTTGAAAAAAACAAGTCATAACCTCTTATCAGATTTTTAAGATACTTTAAAACGTAACTCTTCATGGCGAAGGCCTGTTCTCTGTGCATCAAGTTCCTGCAATTGGAGCTAAGACTTCCCACATAGTAAGAGAGGTCAGCCTTGAACTCTCTGTCTCCAGCACCTGGCAGCCTGCATGCACAGCAGGTGCTCTTGTGTCAGAATGTCAAGGAAAGTCTCCTGGTGTAAGACTCAAATCGAGCCTCACCCTTGAGAGACCCCCAAGTGAGAGATGTGGAGACAAGACTCGATGCAAAAGCAAGCAGTTTATTCTTCCATCATGCCAGGGTTCACCTGTACAACGGGAAGAGGTGTACCCCAGCAATCTCTGCATGCAATTTTTATACACTTAGAGCAGGGCAGGTTACAGTAACAGCAACAGGGCATCTTTCTATTGGTCACTCGGGGTGATCTTTACAGGGATTAGCTGCCTGTAGATGGGGTGATACTCAGCTTACTTTGGTCTGCAGGTGGCTTGGGGCCAGGGCCCTCAGGGTGGTTCTTCCTGGAATTATAACTGACTGTGGTTTTCTATTATTTGCTAACTTAGGGAGGGGTTGCTTTAGTTATTTTACAAAGTGGAAAATTCCACTGGCCTCTGTCTGTCCCTTCACTGGCTTACCTCTGCATGCGGAAATGGCTCGCGCCATCTGCACTCTGGCTTCCCTCAGCCAGGATGCTTTCCCATCTTTCTTAAATCTAGTTAAGTCCCTCACCAACTTCTGACCAGGATATTGCAGTGAGCCTACATACATTCTTCTGCTTATTTTGCCTTCTATTATTATTATTATTATTATTATTATTATTATTAATCTTTTTGAGACAGGGTCTTCCTGTAGCTCCAACTGGTCTAGAACTCATTATGTAGACCAGGCTAGTCATGAACTCACAAAGATTGGCCTGCCTCTGCCTTCTGAGTGCTAAGATCAAAGGTATGTGCCACCATGCCCACTTGCCTTCCATTTTGCCTTTTAATTATTTTTTAAATTACAGAGCTGTTCTCCATAACAAGAGGAAAACCTCTTTGGACCTGAATGCAGAGGAAAGAGTGCCAGGGAGGGGTTGCAGTCACATGACCAGGCAAGGACAGTGGACGCTGGACAGTCCAAGTTCTAAGTGTTGGAAATTCAACGAGAAAGTGCACAAATCTATGGCATGCACAAAACATAGAACATATAGAGTTTATATCCAAAAATAGATTCATGGGTAGATAAGTTCTATGAGAGAAAGTGATTCTGAGAACAGGACTTTCATGGGGCTAGTTCCGTGAGATGTTTGGTGAATCCTGTCTGAGGAGGTAGGACTTAACAAAGTGAGGAGAAAGCCAAGTAAAGAAGCAGTAAAACAGCTAACATGGAGACAGGAAAGCATCTTAGAAACAAGCAGTATGAAAAGACCCACTGACCATGAAAGGACATCCGTCAGACTGGCAGCCACCTTTCAGCTCTGAAACGAAGTCTTAGAATTGTTTCTCCAGGTAACGCGCCATTTCAGAGGGAGAACAAAGTAGATGTCATTAGATACAAAGGCAGGGGGAGGTTTACAACTAGAGACTCTTAATGAACCAGCTACCTATCTATGTATACTTCCCATAGAAGGGAAGGACTCTGACAATCCGAGAATGGAGGAGCAGCAGCAAAGAGAGTGGTCAACAGGTAAATGGATACAATGGAAAACAATGGCGTTTTATTCAGCCATCGAGAAGAAGAAAATTGAGCCCGCAAGATGGCTCAGTGGGTAAGGTGCTTGCTGCTAAGCCTGATGACCTGAGCTTGGTCCCTTGGACCAAACCGACTTATGCAAGTTGTCCTCTAACCTCCACACTTGTGCCATGGTTTACTGAGATGCATGTGCATGTACATACACAAGAGCACATTCAGGTGCAGGTGCACACACACACACACACACAAATAAATGATTTTTTAAAAAGGATGATATTATGTTGCTTGCAGGAAAATGGATGTAACTGGGTAGAGATCCTCACAGGAAACAAAGTAAACCCGTCTTACAGGGCAAGAAATTACCATGTGATTTCTCTCATGTGTTATCTAGGAGCAATTAAAAGGCCATGGAATTGAAAACAGAAGGATTAGGGGTGTGGAAGGAAAAGGGGGGAGAAGGATAAGAAAAACAGGTCGTGACTGTGATCAAGGTGTGCATTATATGCACGTACAGAAATGTTATAATGAAACCCTTCATACAACTAAAAAAAATAAAGAAAACAAACTGGACTAATTGCTGAAAACAATCAGCTATGTTTTCTGTACTTTAAAACATTTAATGTTCTACACAAACATTGGAAACTAGGAAGTAAGGGAGATTTGGAGAGATGCTAGTGTTTAAGGGACTTGTGCTGTGGAGGTGGATGAAGCCAGAGGTTCAGATTCCATTAAACTTGGTTAAAAACAAATACACAGTTCCTCCTTGTTCCTTACCTCCTGCACTGATTGAACCTTCTTCCAGAGCCATCTGTGATTACCCAGCACACTTTCATTAATCTTCTACTCCTCTACCACTTAACAGCCTGTCCATGCAATCAGGCACTTCACTACCTGGTGTCACTTGTCTGCACAGCGCAGAGGGCGCTGACTCTCCAATCTTGCTAACAGTCAGGAGTGCACTGCAAAAAGAGTGCCCATTTGATGCCTTGGGTCTGACATTTCCTCTAGCCTGCGCTGTGAGTTTGGACACACTAGCAGTCACACTAGGGATCAATTGTCTTTTAGTTTCTAACACGAGTTGTCCCTTATCTCTTCCAGCACAAAGAACCTATGATCGAGTTTACTTTTCCTCTTGATTTCCTGAAGAACAGTGCAGAAGATCATCATGTGTCAGCAGTATGGCATGGCCAATGAACCATATATCAAGAAACACTTCAAATCTCCAGCTAGGGGTGCTCACTTGCCTCCCCCTTACTTGTCAGCCTTACCTAAAGACTGGTCCCTGATTGGCTCTGAAGTGGATACCAGTGGCTGGACTGAAGCCCGGGAGCTCTTAGTCAACAGAACCCCTTCTGCTGTGTCTGGGCTCATTATGCTGTATAGCTGCCCTTCAGAATCCATAGAGCATTAGTTCCAGGACCCCCTGCAGATGCTCAAGTTCCTTACATAAAACCCTAGAGCATATATCCTGCTCACATTCTTCAGTGAGTGTTAATCTCTAGAGTACATATAATATCTCATACAATGTAAGTGCTACATGACTAGCTGTTATACTGTATTGTTTAGGGAATAAGGACAAGAAAAAAGTAGTCTGTACATGCTCAGTAAAGGCTCAATCATTGTAGACATAAAAACAAAGAGCATGGCAATAAGAATTGATCTTGGTTTTGGGTTTGAGTTTGGTCGAACATTAGGATGCTATATTTCCTACCACTTCTTCCTCCGTTGCACTCTCTTCTCTTCCTCCATGCATGCTGATGTTCTCCCTAGATTCTGAACAGTGACTTTATCCAGCATTTGATCCTGTATGATCCTTTGAGCCTTGCCTAGATCCAGCCCTTCTATACTAATGCCCCAATTTCAGATGTTTACTTCTGCCCCAGAAAGTACTTCCTAGCCAGAATTTCTTCCCCTGATAGTTTCTCAGCCCAAGACAACAGCCTCTCAGCTTATTGGATTCCAAGTGCTCATTCTCTATACCTAACACAGCATGACAGCAAGACCCACAGAATGAGAGGTAAAGATTAGAAACGAGAGTGATGGTCGTGTCAGGAGTACTTTCTCACCTTCTTTCAGCACTTTTCTCCCTAGCCTTGAGGTCAGGCAATAACAAGGGTCAGAGAGCTCTCATGCAATGGGGAACAGTCAACTCTCATCTTCTCACAAACATCCTGGCATTGATTTGATGCCACACTTTCATCTAAATCCCGTTAGTGCAACTTTTTTTCCTTCTTTTAAGCTTTTAACTAGACACAGTGCTAGTCTGTCTTCTTGTTGACTGATAACTTCTGACGAACTGAATTTGTGTTCCACAGTAAGAGGCAGCTTATCAGTTATCTGCTGCTGAATAACAAATTAGCCTGAACTTAGCAGTTGGCAGTGGCACATACTTACTGTCTCATGTTTGTCTGTCAGTATTGTGGGTAAGTATCAATAGCCACCCTGTCGGTTAGTGAGGAGTCCAGTCTGGATTAGTGGGAGCCTCCAGCTTCTAGCACTCTCACAGGTTATTAGTAATGTGTAAGTTGGAACAGCAGTTTCATATGAAGACTTGTTTGGAGAAGGATGACATGCTTCTATGCTCCTACGTAGCATAAATTCAGCTCCTGGGGGCTGTTGATCTGACCATCTCAGTTTCTCCTTTGCTGCTAACTAAGAGAGACCAATCTAGTTCTTTATGCTAAATAATCAGGGAAGAGAATTATATCACCTTTGTTATAATCTATAGGTAAACACAAGTCATAGGTCATATTTACACTCAGTATAGGAAACGGTATGTGCAAGTGACAGAGCCTCATCTGAGAAGTAGTAAAGTATAGCAGGAAAGACATGGACTTTGGAGTAGGCTGCTTTTCAAATTTCAACTCCATGCCAGGTGTGGTAGCACATGCCTATGACTCCAGCGTTTAGGAGACTCAAGCAGAGAGGTTGAGAGTTTAAGGCTGGTCTGAATTAATAGTGAGTTCCAGGCTAGTTTGTGTTATATAGCGAGATTCCTCTTCAAATTGCAGAACAAAATAAAAAAAATTTGTCTTCACCACTTTTAACTGAATATTGTGGATTTGCATTTTGATGAGTACAAAGCCAAAACCAGTACAGCAGCAAAGACATTAAAGAATGGAGAAATATCTGTCACCAAAGCAGGTGAGGATATGAGAGTTATTTCTTTTTTTTAAATTTTATTTATTTACTATGTGTATGAGTGTACTGTCTGCATGTAGGTTTGTGCACCTATATTGTGCAATGCCGAGGAGATCAGAAGAAGGTGTTGGATTCCCCTGGAACTGGAATTAAAGTCGGTTCTCAGCCGCCATGTGGGTGCTGGGGATCGAACCCTGATCCTCTTCAAGAGCAGCCGGCACTCTTAACCACTAGGCCAACTCTCCAGCCCCTATTTCTTTTTAAAAAATTAATTAATAATCAATTTTTAAATGTGTATGAGTGTACTGTTTGCATGTAGGTTGGTGCACCCATGTTGTATAATGCCACAGAGGTCAGAAGAGGGCGTCGGATTTCCCTGGAACTGGAGTTAAAGATGGTTCTTACCTGCCATGTGGGTGCTGGGAATCGAACCTGGGTCCTCTACAAGAGCAGTTGGCACTCTTAACCGCTGAGCCATCTCTCCAGCCCCGGGAGTTATTTCTAAGCAAGACCCTCATCCATCAAAGGAACCATGAGGCATTTTGTGGGAAGTCTATACAATCTCAGAAGATTTTAGGAGAAGGCACCTTCCTGAGCACGCTCATCTTAGGAATGCTTCCTCAGACTCAAGTTTGACAGGACATCCCTGAGCACGTATGCTCAAACTTGGGAGGACACTCCAGAGCATGCTTAGCTTATCATCATAGTTCAAGAAGGAAAGATGGGGAACATACTTTGGAGGCATGTGTAGTTCAAGGTTTATAGAGTACATGTCTGAAAAGCTAAAATGACAGATGGGTACTTTGGGCATATCAGGGAACATCATTAAGTTTTAGCTGAAAAGGGGTAAAGGTCACTCTGGAGGTACAGTAATGTAGGAGTTTGCCTCTAGAGGTGCCTGCCTTACTTAGTGGTGAATGCATTTAGTGTTCATGCCTCTCTGGGCATAACAATAATAACTGCACCTACCTTGTAGAGTTGTGAGTACTAAATGCATTACACTGAAAATATTCAGAAGAGCCTGTTGTATGGTAAGCGCCTTGTAAGTTTTAGCTAATTGTTAATGTTCCCTTTGCTCATGTTACTTATAGAGAGGTGGGGGTGCTCTGTAGGCAGCGTCTCCTTCCTCTCTGAGCTTTTCCAGCTGTGAGCAATGATTCCTTTCATCACTTCTACATCCCTGTGTTAGGTTTTGAGAACACTGAAAATTAGCTGCATGTTACACATTGGACAATTGTCTCCTATTGATTTGTCTGGTTCCTCCAGGGGAAGGTGGGGTGCCACAAATGATAAGTAAAGTGGCCAAGGCCAGCCATTCAGAAAGAAGAGTCTCTGGGGACAAATTGATACTGTGCCATGTGGTTTCATCTCTAGGAACTGAAGTCAGGTCATCAAATATTAATAATGGGCCTTTAACACGAGCTGCTGTCCTTTAAACAGTCCTAGAGTCTTTACTGGAGTTTCAAAGGAAAGCTATTGCCTGAAGGAGGACTTTGGAAAGCATTCTAAGATGATCTTTAAAGATATTTTAGCTTTGTGATTGAAATAGTAGATAGAAACGACCCCAACGGCAATTTCTAGGTGGAAATGGTAAGAACTTTGTTTATGAAAGTGACTTGGAGTATTAGGAAGAAATGGAGGCTTTAAATCAATCCAGAAAAATAATCCACTACTGCAACACTGTGAGATATATATTTGTTTTTGTTCTCAATTCCTGATATGCAGCTCCTGAAAACTCCCCAGATCTCCTGCAGGATGAGCAAGCGGGAGATAGCTGGTGGTGAAGAGCCTCTGAAAAGCTTCAGGATGCAAGCAGATGACTAGACAGATGAAGGCAGGATGCAAGCAGGTGACTAGACAGACAAAGGCAGGATGCAAGCAGGTGACTAGACAGACAGAGGCAGGATGCAAGCAGGTGACTAGACAGACAAAGGCAGGATGCAAGCAGGTGACTAGACAGACAAAGGCAGGATGCAAGCAGGTGACTAGACAGACAAAGGCAGGATGCAAGCAGGTGACTAGACAAAGGCAGGATGCAAGCAGGTGACTAGACAAAGGCAGGATGCAAGCAGGTGACTAGACAGACGAAGGCAGGATGCAAGCAGGTGACTAGACAGACGGAGGCAGAATTAAAGGGTTGGAGCTTGTGGTTCCATTTTCTGCTTCTTGTGCTGGGAAGGGTAGAAGAGAGGCCCTTGCCAGGTTATGCTGATCAGCAGTGACCAATGATTTGTGTGTGTTCTTTGTACGTGCATATACATGTCCATGTTTGTATGTGTAAGAGTACATGTACCTGCAGAGACCAGGGGACGCCTTGGGGTCATTCCTTAGATGCTGTTTAGCTTCCGATTTTGTTGTTGTTGTTTTTTTTATTTTTATTTTTATTTTTTGGTCTTTTTGAGACAGGGTCTCCCTGTAACCCCAGCTGGCCTGGAACTTACTCTGTAGACCAGGCTGGCCTTGAACTTACAGAGATCCGCTTGCCTCTGCCTCCCAAGTGCTGGGATTAAAGGCATGTGCCACCATGCTTGGCCTGTTGTTGTTGCTTTAAGACAATATTTTTCTCTGGTCTGCATGTCACCAAGTAGGTGAGGCTGGTTGGCCAGCCACTGAGCCCAAGGGATCATTCTGATCATTCTGTCTCCACCTCCCTAGTGCTGAGATTACAGGTGTATGCCACTGTGCTCAGCTCTGTGTGTGTGTGTGTGTGTGTGTGTGTGTGTGTGTGTGTGTGTGAAGCTTGCTGATCAAGCCCGTTTCCTTACATGGGTACTGGGGATCTGATCTCAGGTCTTTACGCTTACATAGTCATTTCCCCAGCCACCACACCAAACTTTTTCTTAAAGTGGGTTTTGGGGATCAAGTTCAGGTCTTGGTGTTTGAAGGCAAGCATTTTACCAACCAAGCTATCTTCCCAGCCAATGGTCAATGATTTAATTGATTTTTGCCTACATAATAAAGCTTCCATGAAAAATGAAAGAGTTGAGTTTAGAGAGCTTTCTGATAGCTGACTACATAGTGATTCTTGTGGTGTTAGGTAGGGGTGGGAGCATGGCGCTCCAAAGACTGCCTGTGAGATCCTCTCAGCCTTTCCTCACACCTCACCTATGTCTGACTTCCACCTGGCTGTTGTTCTTCAATGGGTACATGTAAATGTCCATGGGAAAAAAAGCCAGCATGACATAGCACGGCTTTGAGGCACTGCAATGGGGTCACGAGACTGCTGTTAATCATATTTCAGAGGGCTGGAGAGATGGCTCAGCAGTTAAGAGCACCGACTGCTCTTGCAGAGGACCCGGGTTCGATTCCCAGCACCCACATGGAGGCTAAGAACCGTCTTTAACTCCAGTTCCAGGGGAATCCGAGGCCCTCTTCTGACCTCTGCAGCATTGCACGACACAGGTGCACAAACCTACATGCAGACAGCACACTCATACAAATTAAAAAAATAAATAATATTTCAGAAGGTTTCAGAGCTGAATCTTTCAACTGGGCTGCAGATATCTCCTATTGGTGGGAGTTGACTTCTGAAACATAGTTAACCTCTGCTGATCTTTGGCATAATAGACCCTATCCCCCAAACCAACCAGAGACCAAGCCCAAGCCCAATCTCTTTCTTATAAAAAAAAAGAACAAAAGAAAACAAAAAACCCTTAACTTTTGTCATCATCTGTCATAATACTTAACTAACAAAGTGAGAACATTCCTAAACCCTGTGCAGTCAAAAAGCTATAAGCGCAGTTTCCATTTTACAACTTCTTGGAATTTGTGTTCTCTCTAATTGCAATGTCGATTGGTCCCAATAAATATAATTTTCTTTTGTTCTCAATGATAATGATATTGCTTTTATTCTCAGTGAAGTAAAACATTTCCTTGAGGTCTGTGAGTTGCTGTAGGATACTGATGAGCATAGCTGGTGGTCTGGATTCGTATTGTGTTAGCCGGACATGGGATTTGTCACTGGCATCTAAACGGGGTTGGTGGTGCTGGCCCCTAAAATATGAGATGTGATATCACCTCTAGTTAGGCAGTGTCAGAAGTACAGGACGTTGGGTGGTGTCTGGTGGAAGGTCACTTGGCTGGTGAAATTCTGGGGGAAACTTTTACTCTTCCAGTGTCAGAACACTTTGGTTTTGTTCTCCTCCCTCCTGTTCCTAATAAGGGTATCCCGCCAGATTAAGAAATGTGAGGTGGTAGCAAAGCTTTCAGAATTTAAATAACAAACGGAGCCCCTATGGGAGTGAGTACTCGCCTGTTTCCTAACACTGAGGAGGTGGAAGCAGGGAAATCAAGAGCTCAAGATCATCCTCAGCTCCATAGCAAGTTCACTGCTGGCCTAGGCTACAAGAGACCTTGTCTGAAACAAACAAATGAAAGAATTATTTTTTTTTCTATGTGTATGAATGTACTGTCTGCATGTAGGTCTGTGCACCCGTGTCGTGCAATGCCGAGGAAGTCAGAAGAGGGTCTCGGATTCCCCTGGAACTGGAGTTCTCCTGGAATTGGAGTTACAGACGGTTCTCAGCCGCCATGTGGGTACTGGGGATCGAACTCAGGTCCTCTGCAAGAGCAGTTGGCGCTCTTTACCGCTAGGCTATCTCTCCAGCCCTGAAAGAATTATTAATATAAAATAAGATAAATTAAGTAATTAGAAATACTAAATAGAATTAGGATAATTACTACAGATAACTATTTTTAGGCAGTTTGGTAAAGAACATTTTTTTTTCAAATACCATAGCAGGCCCAGGGAGGTGTCAGTCAGATCAATGCAACAAACACCTGTCCCTAGATTAAGCGTCAGAATGGCAGTTGAGATGGCAGACGTTGAGTGCCTGGAAGAGAAGTATCCATGGGGTTGGATTTAGCTCTGACAGAGCATTTAACTGACCTGACTTAGAAAAGTTGGAGGTTTACTAACCACGTGTAACAGAAGGTGTGGGGTGAGGGATTGTGGACGAAGACTCTCATTGCAAATGCTGATAAGAACAAGCCTTACTCATCTTCCTCTCTCTCCTGGGCATGCAGCTTTTATTTTCATGGTGTCCAGGTGGCTGTTAGACCTGGCTGTCATATCTGTTTTAGGAAACTGGGGAGGGAGAAGGGCCAAAGGGCAGTAGTAAGGAGCGAGGCTGGCCAAGCCTGATTTTTTTTCAATGATTTTTATCTCATTGGCTACAACTGTGTGATAGTCACTGCTAGCCGCAAGGAACCTGGGAAATGAAAACTAGCTGCCTTCCTGCCCTCTGTAATGGAGGAAGAAAAAGGGGGGGAGGTCTCATGGGTTCCGAACCACAGAGCCTGCCACAGCAACACCAGGAGCTCGCGTGCCTGACCACTCACATAACACACCTCTGGCTGAGGTGTTTCTCTGTTGATGGGCAGAGATACAGTTTTTAAGATTTTGAATGTCCCCCAAATGCTCATGTACTGAAAACTGATGATGCTGTAAGCATCCTAATAGGGATGGAGACATTCTAGAGATGCTTTTGTCCCAACTTTTAGCAAGCAGGTTACTGAAACGATAGATTCCCAAGAAAATGGGATTTCCCCAGGAATCTCATGCTAGGAGATGGAAAAGGACAAGAGCCTGCTGCCAGCCAGAAGGGGAACTTGTCTTCCCGAAAGAGAATTCATATTAAGTTGTCAGAATACCTTGCAGAAGCAACTAGAGGCAAGACAGTGGTGGTGTACAGGATCACGATCTGACCAGGACTGTTTCGTTCTGAACACCTCATGCCTTCTATTCAAATCTCAACTTAAGTCAGGGCCCTGAAGATGGACACTCAAAGATGAGCAGGGTGGGGGGGGTCACTGAACCCCTTCGTTCCTCCAATGTGGTCAGACGTGGTCTTCCTGCTACTTATCACTATTTGTTTCTTTAATAGTCCTGATGAGGATGAGTGCTTGAGCTTACTCTGTTAGGACTATCAAGGCTCAGGCTCTGACCTTGAGAACTCTGATAACATCAGGAAGTGGTAGAAACTTCAGGAGGGGGGACCTGTTGAAGGAAGTAGACTGCCGGGGCATGCTCTGAGAATATATTGACACCCTGTCCCTTCTGCTCTTTCCCCTTTCTCCCAGTCTCCAGGAGGTAAGCAACTTTATTTTACCCCAAACTTTCTACCATGATGTTCTTTCTTACCATGAGAGAAAAAAGAAAATCATGCCATGTGACTGACTGTGGACCAAAAGCCATGAAACCGTGAACCAGAATACATTTTCAGGCTGCTTAGCTGAGGTATTTTGTCACAGCAAAAGAAAGCTGACTAACACAAGGTAGCAGAACAGAGGAAATTTTATGCTAATAACTGCCCGAACTTCCATGTCTGGTGGACCCCTTCTCAATGGCGACAAAAGAGTTCCTGTGTCAGGGGTGAAAATGTCCCTCAGTTGATAGAGCGCTTGCCTGCCGTGCATGAAGCCCCGGGGTTCCATCCCTAGCACCAAATAAACTGTGAATGGAGGCATACATCTGTAATCTTAGCACTTAGGAGGTAGAGGTAGGAGGATCAGAAGGTCATCCTTAGCTACATAGCAAATTTGAAGCCAACCTGGGCTGTATGAAACTGCCTTAAAAAAATGAATTCTTTTTTTTTATAAAGCTTTTTTTTTAATATTTTTTAATTTTTTTAAATTTTATTTATTTCTGTATGTGTATGAATGTACTGCCTGCATGCAAGTTTGTGTACCCATGTCGTGCAATGCCGCGGAGGTCAGAAGAGGGTGTGGAACTGGAGTTCTCCTGGAATTGGAGTTTCAGACGGTTCTCAGCCGCCATGTGGATGCTGGGGATCGAACCCGGGTCCTCTGTAAGAGCACTCTTAACCGCTAGGCCATCTCTCCAGCCCCCCAAAATGAATTCTTACATCTAATCCTGGGTGCTGTGTTTTGCGCAGTACCACTTTTAGTGAGTTGTGCCTTTACTGCCTAGTGGCCAAGAGAAATGAACATAAATATTGCCTTGTCCTCCAAAGCATTGTCCTTGCAGAATGGAGACCATTACTTGTTTTCCTTCTTCTAGAAAACCCAGCGGCTGTTAGCTGACGCACAGCCATACTCGATCAATATCTGATTCAGCAAGTACCCAGCCTTTTCCTCTCTACTGTGTTTTTTTATCCCACAATCATAAGGCCAAGGCTAATAAAGCAAGCCGCTTGGATACAGCACCAGTCCTCCAGCACAGAGCATTAAAAGTCCACAAGCTGCACTGTGCTGTTTGGTTTCCATTGGAAAGCCAGATGTGCTTATCAATAAGCCCAGTGTAAACACTTTACTCCACAGGCTGGTCAAGTGCCTGCTCAGCTGTTTGTGTCACCACATTGTCCTTGTGACATGGGAAACATTTGCTAACTCACTTCAACCATGGTGGTTTTTACTTTGCAAAAAAATCATCAAGGTACTGCAGGCTTCTCTTCTTGGTGCAGAGACAGAGCATAGAGACTGGAAATGGATTTTCCTCTGAGGCCATGGGGATCCTGAGCATGTCAGGAGGGAAGGACTGGGTAGGAAAGAGGATTATATGTCTGCAAAGCTTGAATAAATCCCCTGTCCTGAGTCCAGTGGAGGAAGATGCCAAGTCTTTGAGGAAAATACCTAGGTGATTATTAAAACAAGTTTACAGAGTGTTTTTGAGACTACAATCACATGTTCAGTTCAACATGTGATCAAATCCCTTTGAGACTTCATTGATAAGAAAAATAAAAGGCTGAACTGATTCCATCTTATATTTAGAAGGACAGATTTTTGAAGTAGTTTTTAGAAAATGTTATTTTGACAAAATTGTATTGCCTGCCTGTCCCTCCCAGCCGCTGGGAACTCTAACCCTCTGGAGACTATTGATTTCTTTCGTGTGCATACTTCTTCACAACTCAATTAGAACACATTTTTCCAGTGGGCAATGATCTTGATCCCATTAACATTCATGAGATGAGCTTGCGCCCCGCTTGTTGTTTAATAAAACAGATAGAATCCCAGGATATCATTCAGTCTAGTAGCCTATCACCTTGGGACAGCATTACTGTTGCAATTCCATTAAAAGCACCAGCAATTGGAAGGGAAGGAGCAATAACAGCAACAACAAAAGAATTGTTGCTTTTAGGCAATGGCTAGGAAAAAAAAAAAAACCCAAAACAAAACTTGTTTGTTGTAGATCTCCATTGACTGTTTAATCAAGAGGAGAAGCTGACATGCTCCGGGCAGTTGGGGACTCGGCAGTGTCTCAGAAGGACTGAACGTGAATGACTCAGCTGAAGACAAAGGGTGAAATGCCGGCCAACTCTTTAATACTGTCTCAAGCTTCCATTTCATTCCCGGGAAGCCAGACACCCACACACACACCCCTCTTTTCTTTAAGGGACGAGTGAGCATTTTGTTAACTTTGTGCCAGCTGCCTTCTACACATTATTTCATTAAATTCTCACTATAAGCTAAGAGGAAGGTATGGCAACCCATTTTTATCAATCGTGTGGCTAAGCGTCTTTCTTGGGGTTGTATGTAATGTTAGTTAAATGGTGGAAATGGAATTGAGGGTTAGAGTGATGAGAAGAGGAGCAGTCCCTCGAATAGAGTGCCTAGGCAGGGGCTCAAAGGGAGCAAAGTTGGTTAGAAAGCCCTGGGAGTGAAAGAAGTCTCTTGTGGCAACAAGGCCACCATTGGCTGGATGCTCACAGATGTTCAGAGAAGCCAATGTCATCTTCCTGGGAGTTTATCATCACTTCTTTGCTCTTTCCTTTGTATATGTTTTCACTGAGCCTTGCTCCCTAAATTGATAACTGCATTTCAAGAGCAAGCTTATACAGAGGGTTGTACGTACAAGGGAAGATGGAGACTTCTTCCTGGTTTCCCAGATTCCTTTTTTTTTGGTCTTTTTGAATCAGGGTTTCCCTGTAGCCCCAGCTAGCCTGGAGCTCGCTCTGTAGACCAGGCTGGCCTTGAACTCACAGAGATCCGCCTGCCTCTGCCTCCTGAATGCTAAGATTAAAGGTGTGCGCCACCACGCCTGGCCCAGATTCCTTCTTTGGCTACCCTCACACATGCCTCCCAAGTCAGGAGTTATCCCCTCACTCTGCTCATGTTATCATAATAAAATATCACATAGTGTGTGCCTTCAACACATACCTGTGCTTCTCATGGGTCCAAGTATTGGGAAATCCAACATGGAGGTGCAAGGTGATTTCATTCCTCTTGCTGGATTTCAGGCGGAGGTGTTTTAGGGAGAGAGAGAATGAGAATGAATATAAATGTGATATGGCATGCCTATGAGTACCACAAAAGGTTTGTGTGTTGAAGGTCTTGTGTCCAGTTGATGGATCAATCATTAGGAGGTGACGGTATCTTGAGGGTTCAGACTTCATCAGTGGCTTAATTCATTGATAGATTCATAATTTAATCATGTTATTGGGAAGTTTTGGAAACTTTATGAGGTGGAATCCAGTTGGAGGAAGTAAGTAGGTCACTGGGGTCATGTCCTGTGACCATATAAGTTGTCCCCCTTCTTGTCTCTCTCTGCTTGGTAGCTATCATGAGTTGCTCAGCTCTGTCGAGTGTTGTAATCCTCTTTGTGAGGTCTGGTTCATTCCAGCCTCAGAAACACCAGAGTCAAGTGACTATGGACACAAACCAGGAGCCCGAATGAACTTTCCTCCTGGGGATCTTTTCACTCAAGTCTTTATTACAGCCAGGAAAATAATAATAATAATAATAATAATAATAATAATAATATTGCTAACGTGCAAACTCTCTGGCCTCTTCATATAAGGGCATTAATCCCACCATGGGGCCTCACCATCACGACTTCACTTGACCCTAATTATTCCCCAAAGCTCTGTTCTAAATCCATCATGTTAGGAAAGATCATACATAATCCGTTGTCACACCACTGTTTCAAAATCTCCTTACTCACAAGCATTTCTTTTCTATGAATTCCTTCCCCTGGACAACTAGAAAAGGCAGAGTAAGTACTCTCGAAGTTCGTTTGCACAATCTAAATGAACCACTGATTTTTAAAAAGTGTAAAATGTAATATTTTCCTACGCCCTCTCTTGTCTCCCAAAACTCCCAGGAAAACCCCTTCTTTTTCCATACCCTGTTTGCATCATGAAGGAGAATGAGAGCATTCCTGGCAGTTGGCAGAAGTGCTCAGTGACAGTGAATGGTCCAGGTCCAACTTACAGAGGCCAATTCATTCCCAAGGAGCTCCTCCTTCCCCAGGATTGCTCAGGTGGTAGCATCCTGCTCTGTGGGTCGCTTTGTCTTGTTCCTTTGTGGGTTCTAGGTTCATTCTACTTTTCTTTGCTTCTAGTATCCTGAGTGATCTTTCAAACATCACAAATGTATTTGTAGATGCCTATAATTCACATAAAGAGCCTAGGCTGCCAACTGTGGTGTTGTTTGACTATAATCCCAGCAGCTGGGAGGCTGAGACAGGAGGACTGCTATGAGTTGTTCATAGCCAGCCTGGGCTATAGAGTGAGTTCCAAGCCAACCAGGGCTTTATAGCAAGGCTCTGTCTCAGAACATAAAACAAAACAAAACAAAACCCATCCAATGTCCAAGTGTGCTAGTGATATGTGTAATCCTAGCTTTTGGGAAGTGGAGACAGGAGGATCAGAAGTTCAAGGTCATTCTCTACACAAGTTTGAGATCAGACTGATCCACATGACACCCTGTTTCAGAAAAATAGAAAAGGAGAGAGAAAGAGAGAGAGTCCATTCTTTTTTTAAAAATTTTTTATTAATTTTATTTATTTCTGTATGTGTGTGAATGTACTGTCTGCATGCAAGTGTGTGCACCCGTGTCGTGCAATGCCTCGGAGGTCAGAAGAGGGTGTCGGATTCCCCTGGAACTGTAGTTCTCCTGGAATTGGAGTTTCAGACGGTTCTCGGCTGCCATGTGGGTGCTGGGGATCGAACCTGGGTCCTCTGCAAGAGCGGTTGGCGCTCTTAACTGCTAGGCCATCTCTCTAGCCCGAGAGAGTCCATTCTTTGAGTGAAACTTTATTTATTTATTTTGGGGATTAAACATCAGGGTCACACCTATGCTACTCAGGCTTTGTACCACTGAGCTCCAGGTTTAGCCCAGGGAGTTTTATTTAGAAGAAAGCTTTTCCCATCCCCCTTAACCAAAGAATACATAGTTACTGTATAATGAATAATTAAAAAGCCTCTTCTCGTGATCAGAGTCAGGAGTTTTTCTATGTCCAAGTTAATTTGACTCTTCTGGCAAAAGAAATCCTTCTAAAAAGATAAGAACAATATAGCATTTTTACTTTATATGAAATCTTTCATTTCTTTTATTGAGTAGTTGATAAATGATTACACTTTTTATGGTAACTGGGTAGCTGAAAAATGTAGAAAGAGCTGGAACGATGACCTTGAAGTAAGAAAGAAAGGCCAAGAGGCTTCACAGTGGCCACCTCTGTCTGTGGCTGGTTTAGGGTAATTTGATACAGTCCCTTAGTAATGAGGGAAGAGGACTTGAATAAAGATAGAGGAAAACTTAGCCGGGAACCCAGTGCTTAAGGTTAATGAAAATTGCTGCTTTCTTACTTCTGTAAGAGTTCAAAGACCTAGGGTGATTTCCCTAAATGGCTTCAGCTAACCCAACGAGGGAGAGAAGATCAGAATTAATAGCATCCCCACTGGAAAGTTTAAGGTCTAATTAGCTCTCAAGCTGGCCGAGTTTCCTTAATTCATCAATGGGATTCTGGGAAACCAAGCAGGTTGAGCAAGCACCAAGAGCTAAGTTAGAAGAGAGCAAGACCGAGAGTGCAGGGCAAAGCAGGTGACACTGGTGATTTGTTCCCCATTTTGACCCACCTGGCACAGAAGCCCTAACCGATCTACCACCTGGTTAATGGGATCCAGGAGAAACTTAGAAGAGTGGCCCACTTACACTTCTGATTAATTCTCTATAACTCAGGATGCTATTAGTAAATGGATTAAAGAACTATTTGATCTTCAAAAAGAGGTTTATGGTTGCTTTGATGATGAAGTACCCGGGGACCTAATGGATTATCATGGATAATGGATTAGAAGAAGGGGGATATTAAAAAGGAACTCTCCTTCCTGGTCACATATAGATGACCTCGAGGTTAAATGAGGACTAAGTTAACCCTGTCTTGTACTTGAATGGCTAATGTAAGAGAATCCATTTTTCTCTTCCTTGGAGGAAAATCAGGGGTCTTATTGGTAGAACTTTGAAGTCTAACCTCCATCATCTCAAGATAATAGGTAAATTCTTTGGGACAGTACTTTTGGCAAGTACAAATTCAGAGCTGAAAAGGAACAAAGAGAAAAATGGCATATCCTTGAACTTGTTGATCTGAGGTTAACTTCTGCCTAATGAGTCTTCAATGCCAACTGGCAATCCATGGAGAAAAGGTCTCCTGTGGGGTAGAAGCCCCCTTGGCTGGTTCTTCCAACTTTCTCCTGGTCTCTGGTCTTTGCATGAAGTTATAGGTCACAAACAAGACAAGAAAGATTGTGTTCTGAGGCTAAAGCCTCAGAAAATGGTCATGGAAGGCCTTGTGTGTGTAACCTGTGACTTACCATGTGCTGTGAAATTATATCTTCTGCTGCTTTTCAAAACAAAACAGATGTGAACTTTCCTCTTCATTCCATACCTTGGGAGAAAATTCTAGGCCTTGAAGAATTTGATTTTCTAACCTTTTTTTTTTTTTTTTTTTTTT
>VZQC01008182.1:855368-873165 GCA_009823505.1 Rhizomys pruinosus
TTTTTTTTTTGTCTTTTTGAGACAGGGTCTCCCTGTAGCTCTGGCTGTCCTGGAACTCACTCTGTAGACCAGGCTGGCCTTGAACTCACAGAGATCCGCCTGCCTCTGTCTCCCAAGTGCTAGGATTAAAGGCGAGCGCTACCACACCTGATTTTCTGACTTTTATGGGTAACATTAACTAAAGAGATTATGTTCTTAAGGTATATTTACTTATTGGTACCTAATTTGTTCTTCAGATTTCTAAATATAATTTGTAGTCTCACTACCACAAACTACTTTTAATCAAGTAGCTGCTCCATTGGGCTTAGTATTGAGACCTTCTGGCCATCAGGAACTCTGTGACATTGGGAAGAATATTTAACCACTCTGAACTATAAGAATCTTATGTAAGACATCTCATTCTGTCTACTTTTCAGGGTTTGGGAACAGAAACAAAAGTATAAATGAGATTTTGCTAACAAAAATATTTGGAAAACTGTCGTTAGAAAAAGCACAAATTAGTTTTTTTTAATTTTTTAAAAATTTTATTTATTTTCGTTATGTGTATGAATGCACTATCTGCATGTAGGTTTGTGCACCCATTGTGCAATGCCTCAGAGGTCAGAAGAGGGTGTCGGATTCCCCTGGAACTGGAGTTAAAGATGGTTCTCAGCCGCCATGTGGGTGCTGGGTGTTGAACCCAGGTCCTCTACAAGAGCAGGCAGCACTCTTAACTGCTAGGCCATCTCTCCAGTCCCACAAATTAGTTTTTATGTTACAAAATTTAAGCAAGATTTCTATAGAAATGTAGACTAATATCTACATTTCTATAGAATGTATTCTATATATATAGAATATGTATTCTATATATATAGAATATGTATTCTATATATATAGAATATATAAATGTATTCTGAAATTCATATGGAAGTTTAAAAATTATATAAAAGAAATGGCCTAAAACAATTTTGAAAAAGCAGAATAAAGTGGGAGAAATTATATTACTTAGACTTATTATATATAGCTAGAGTCGCCAAAATTGTGTGGTACTGGTGAGGGGTTAAACATCCACACATGTGACACAGAGAAGACAGCCCAGAAACACAGCACATGGTTATGGCCAACTAATTTCACAGTAGTTCAAAGTCTGGTGAATGATAGCTTTCCAACAAGATGCCTCTGGCTCCGGGTAAGCTAAAAAGCAAGACTGAACTGAAAACACCAAATCCAAGAACCTCCATAAAGACCTAAGCCTCATGCCATATACAAAATTCAACTCAAAATGTATAACAGATTTGAATGTAAAGCTTGGAAGCTTTCAGAAGAAACTCCAAAAAAGTTTGTGAATACCTACAATTTTGTTAAAATCTCCTGGAAATTATACCAAAATCATCATTCACAAAAGAAAAAATTTGAGTCTGGGAATAGTGGCACACACCTGTGATCATAGCCACTGGGGAGGGTGAGGCAGAAGGATAGAGAGTTTGAGGCCAGCCTGAGCTACGCAGAGAGAACCTGTGTCTAAAAAGAGCATTAGTACAGCACATTTTACTAAAATGGAAAAGCTAATGCTCTGGGAGAATTAAGAGGATGAGAAGGCAAGCAATATTTGCAAACCTCATAGGCGACAATGGACTTAGGTCTAGAATATATAAAGAATGCTCAAAATTCAATAATGGAACAAATAATTCAACTAGAAAATGGGAATTTCACCCAAGGAGATAAATGGATGGCAAACAAGTACATGGGAAAATGTTCAGCTTCACTAGCCAGCAGGGAAATATCCATTAAGAAAATGTATTACTGTATACCTATTAGAAGAATGAAATAAAAAACAAAACACCAGTAATGCCAACTGCTGGCAAGGATGTGGAGAAACTGTATCTGCCGATGGGACTATACCAGGGTACAATCAATATTGAAAATAGTGTGGTTAGTTAAAAACAATCCAAACCCATATCTAGCATACCATCACTGGGTATTTATTCTCCCCAAAATGAAAGCTCTGTCTATGATTGTTCATGAAAGTTTTATTTGCGAGAGCCCCGAACTAGAAACTTATATTAGGTGAATGAATCAATAAATGGTGGCATATTTCCCAACACTTGGAAGGTAGAAGCAGGAGGATCAGGAGTTGAAGCTCATCCTAGCCTTCTGTTGTGGTCAGGCTGGGCTAGACAAGACCTTGTCTCAAAAAGGCAAAATGACAACAAATTGTGCTTTATCTAGTCCATGCACATCCCACACAATAAAAGGGAATATACTAGGCTGGGGGTGGAGCTCAGATGGCAGAGTGAGAGGCCAAAAGATGAGGTTCAAGGTCATCTTTGGCTACATAGCTAGTTTGAGATCATCCTGGGCTACATGAGACCCTTCTCAAATAAATATATGAATGAACGAATAACTAATAAAAGAAAAAGAAAAAACACAAAATGAATAAACTATTAATAGACTCAATTTGGTAGGCAGGATAATACCTCCCAAAAGATAACCAGATCCTAATTCCTCAAACCTGTGACTGTCACCTTATGTGGCAAAAGGGACTTTTCAGGTATGATTAAGTTGGCATCCATTGAGGTGCAACCAACATCATGAGAATTTGAGGTGGGAAGTCAACATCGTATTACCCTCCTGGCCCCATATCATCACACAAGGCCCTAAAAGAGGGAGGCAGTGGACTCAGAGACAGGTGCAAGATGGAGCTCAGATCCTAGTGATAGAGGCTCACAAACCAAGACATGCTCCACAGGCTGAAGGCAGCTCAGAGAACAGATTTGTCCTTGGAGTTTCAGATTTCTCCAGAGGTCCGACAATGACTAGCCTCATGAAACTGAGTTTGGATTTCTGACCCTTAGAAATGTGAGATAATAAATCTGAGTTGCTGTAAGTCAGTACATTTGTGGCAATTTGTTACGGTGGAATAGAAAACTAATTCTCAATAGCTTGGATGGATCTCAAGGGCATTATGCTCAGTGGGAAAAGTCAATCCCAAAAGGTCACATAGTATATAATTCCATTTATATGACATTTTTGAAATAGTAAAAATTATAAAGATTGAGAACAAATGAGAGGTTACCAGAGGTTAGAGAAAGTGCAGTGGGTGTCGCACTAAAGGAGCAACATAGGGGATCTCTGCAGCAGTGGGCAGGCCTGCATCATGATCACACAAGTGGTGACACGAATCTGCACCTGTGATAAGATGCTGCAAGGTGGAGGCAGGGGGATCAAAAGCTCAAGGTCGTCCTTGGCTACATAGCAGGTGTGAGGAAACAGTGACAGCACATGGGACACTCTCTGCTATCTCTGCAAATCACTTATAAACCTATAAATATTTTAAAAAATTAAAAGCAACAAAAATGCAGTTTATTGTTAAAAGCTAAAAAGTAAAAACTGGGGCTAAAGAGATGGCTCAGTGGTTAAGAGCACTAAATGCTCTTGCAGAGGATCTAGGTTCAAATCCCAGTACCCACATGGTGGTTAACAACCACCTGTGATTCCAGTTCCAGGGGATCCATGCCCTCTTCTCACCTCCTTGTGTATTGCACCACTGAATGCATTTACATACACACAGGTAAAACACTCATACACATAAAATAAAAATGATAAATTAAATAGTCTTTTAAGAAGTAGAAACCATGACCAACAACTTGTAATGAAGTGTCTTTAAAAAAAAAATCCTTAAGCTGGGCGTGGTGGTGCACACCTTTAATCCTAGCACTCGGGAGGCAGAGGCAGGGGGATCTTTGTGAGTTCAAGACCAGCCTGGTCTACAGAGTGAGTTCCAGGACAGCTGGGGCTACAGGGAGACCCTTTTTTAAAAATATAAAAAAAAAAAAAAAAAAAATCCTTGATTCTAAGTGCCTATGTAAACATATGTATATTGCAAGTTTTGCTCTTTGGAGCTTTTGTGATTAATAGGAGATTGAACAAACTCCAAAGTAATTATTTTAATCTGTGAATACCAAAAGTTAACCTTTACTCAGCAGTTGGCCAGTAAGTTGCTCTTAACTGCTCAGCAAATATCTGAAAGAAAGTCTCTTATGTATGATTGAGCACTTTGTCCCTCAGGAGGAACCTCGGTTGGCCATGTCTGTACAATGGAGATATTTTTAGCCATAAAGAAAAAGAAAGTGATGTCATGTGCAGGAAATTGGATGCAAGTGGAGATTATCATATCAAGACAATTAAGTGAATCATGGAAAGGCAAATATCTGTTTCTGCGCATATAGTGGTACCTAGATTTTATGTAGCTGTAAAAAATCATACCACCACCACGTGTGTGTGCGTATGTGTATATTTATAAATATGACATGAAAGTAGAAGTAAAGCTGTCTAAGGGGACACAGGGGCCAACCCAGCAGTGGGAAAAGTGATGTCAGAGGGGTTCAAAGGGAAGATACTCAACATACAGTATATTCATGCACGAAAGTCTAAAAAATTGAAAATTGTTTAAGGACCACCATGTTGAAGAATCTAAACAAAGCAAATAGAGTCTAGAGAGTATGATCCCTGATTGATTCCCGAGGTATCCTGTGTTAGACAACTGGAATTGCCATAAAGAAGTACATAGGGTGAGTGGCCGCCACCAATTCCTTGCCCTAATATCTGGCTGCTGAAGTCTGAGCTGAGGGAGCCTGTGTGTTCAGTTTCTGGTGAGGATTTTATTTCTTTCTTTTTTTCTTTTTTTTGGTCTTTTTGAGACAGGGTCTCCCTATCATCCCAGCTGGCCTGGAGCTTGCTCTGTAGACCAGGCTGGCCTTGAACTCACAGAGATCCGCCTGCCTCTGCCTCCTGAGTGCTGGGATTAAAGTCGTGTGCCACCATGCCAGGCTCGAGGATTTTCTTTATAGCTTGCAGGTGAGCTGTTGTCATCTTTTTCACTGTGCTTGCCTGGGAAGAGAGAGAGTCAAAACCAGATCTCTGGTGGCTCCTATGAAGTCCCTACTCCTACCAGAAAGCCTTCAACCAGCACAGCCTCATTGAACCTAAGCATTCTTAAAGTCTGCTCTTGCAAATGCCAATACAGTAGGGGTAGGACTTCACATGTGAGTTTGTGGCACGTGGGAGACCACACAGTTCAGTCTACAGTGGACCCTGAAGTGGGAACTCTGTTCTGGAGGAACAAAACGGGAAGCAAAGTTATACATTCCTGAAAGAAGAAAACTCAGGTAGTTTCCTGGGAGTCGGCTGGAAAAATAATCCACAGGGGGATATACTTTATTTAAAGTATAAAATATTTTCAGCGCAAGTGCATATCTCTGTAAAGATTTAAAATTTAGAAATAGGGGTGGTAGGCTGGCTGAAAAAGCACTTGCTGCCAAAGTTGATGCCCTGAGTTCGATCCTCAGGACCCACATAGTAGGAGAGAAAGAACCACGTAAATTGTCCTCTGATCTCCATATGGGCTCTGTGTGCCCACCCACACAATAAATAAAAGTAATTTAAATGAAAAAAAATAAGGCCAGGCATGGTGGCACGTGCCTTATATCCCAGCCTACATAGGTAATTCCAGGCTGGCTGGGACTACAGGGAGATCTTGTCTGAAAAAGACAAAACACACAAAACAAAAATTTAGAAATATCCATGCATCAATATAGAAGAATAAGAAGTCTGTGGCCCTGGGCTCTGCTTGGTTTGTTGCCGGGCATACTGCCTGTCCTATGCTGACACTGGGGTTTGAGGTTTGTTTGAGGAAGGGATGTTGTATCAGTGGTTGTTATATGTTAAATGAGATCCTATAATAAGGGTCTAGGTTATAGCTGAGCATATACAAAGTGTAATAACGGTCAATCCCCTTCCTTCTATGCTATTACTTGAAAGCTAAACCTTTCTTTATTCGAAAATATGATGAATTTTACTAGTAGGAAACTGGATGAATGATTCAAAAGGATGGAAGAACCGCAGTAGGAAGAGCATCACCAGCAATAAATATTGAGGAACTGAGAGTCAACATCTCAAGGCTAGACAGAGTCCTCCTGAAAACTGGAGGTGACAAAGCAGATACAACGCTTCCAACCTGAAGTGACCCCCAAACTGACAAGGTCAAAGATTTTTTTAAATTACCTTTTCTATGGATGATAAACCAGAATACCACCCATAGTAAATTAATCCACTCAAGCTAAATAAGCCACTGGGACTTGAAATAAAAACACAATTTCACATCTCAACACATTTTTTTCCTCTAATTTGAAGCAAAAAAAAAGAGAAAGTCGTTCCCTTCTAGATCTTTAAGTGTTGATTTTATTTCCTTCGTCTTCCAGCACATGGCTGCTGTGTCCACATGCTTTAGCCTAAGCTTCCCTAGCCGAAGAAAAATCAAAGGCAGAAAAAAGGACAGTGATCATGGAAAACTGGAGCTGGACAATTGCTGGACTGCTGTTTGCATTTCACTCTTTAAAAGTTAACTCAGCACGCGCCTTTAATCCTAGCACTTGGGAGGCAGAGGCAGGCGGGCCTTTGTGAGTTCAAGGCCAGCCTAGTCTACAGAGTGAGTTCCAGGACAGCTGGGGCTACAGGGAGACCCTGTCTAGAAAAAAAAAAAAAAAAAAAAAAAAAAGTTAACTCAGAGTCATAATGAAGCAAAAAAGGTAGATGAATTCAGTGCAGACTGCCTTCATGGCTTTGCCAAACCTTGCAGCTTTTCTTCAGCTGAGTGGTCTTAGTCTCAAATAGAAATAGGCTAGGCCCTCAGAGTCATCAGCAAATATCTACTCTGGGATGGAAACACCAAACATGTCCAAATGACATGTTTATGAAGTAACACCCATTATTCTAATCACTTCATTACCATGAAGGGGGCTTTGTTGTTATTGTAGTCTTTTAGATTTTTTTAAAAAAATTTTTACATATATATGCGTGTGCCTGCATGAGTTTATGTGCACCACGGGAATGCAGGTGCTTGTGGAGGCCAGATGGTATCGGATCCCCTGGGACTGGAGATGTAGGCAGTTGTGAGCCATTTGATGAATGTGCTAAGAACTCAGGTTCTTCAGAAGAGCAGTAAGCATTCTTAACCACCAAGCGATCTCCCCAGCCCCTAGAGTGAGTTTTTAATAATTCATGGCAGATGCCAGTTAAGCTTTATAGGCTTATCTTACAGCTATTTTCCTTAAACTCTAACAGCACTGAGCATATTTCTCTATACAGAGACTTAGTTGGTAATTGTTTGGTTTATATGAATGACACGAAAATATTTTTTCTGGGCATGGTGGTGCATTCCTTTAATCTCAGCCTTAGGAGGCAGAAGCAGGTGGATCTCTGTGATTTCAAGGCCTGGTCTACACATGAGTTCCAGGACAGCTGGGGCTATAGGGAGGCCATATCTCAAAAAGACCAAAACCCCAAAATTTTATATATATATAATTTTCAACTCTCAGTCATTCTTTACACGGAAGTTTTAAAACATTGCTATAAAATACCTCATATATCTATATATATAATTTTCAACTGTCAGTCATTCTTTACACAGAAGTTTTAAAACATTGCTGTAAATTACCTCATATATATATATTGAGGGAGAGACTCCATTTTACCCAGTCATGTGTTCTCAAGGGAGAGACTTCATTCTCTCTTCTATATCATGTGAAGGAGTTATTATATAGGAGAGGTCAGGGGCACTGGGTACTAGGTCTAACCCTGCTTGAAGGGTGGTCTTTTTGGATGACTTTCTATTTTTGTATTGCCTCTAGGCTTGTTTCTGTTCTGTTCTCTGGTATTTTTCTTTTACATTAGTTTCATTGTTTCTATTACATTTTTAATTTGCTATATTGTGTTTCAAATGGCAAAATCTTATCTTAGTCATTGATTATCCTTTTTGTTGTGCCTTCCTTTTCTTTTTTTTTATTTATTATTTATTTATTTTTGTATGCGTATGAATGTACTGTCTGCATGTAGGTTTGTGCACCTGTGTCGTGCAATGCCGCGGAGGTCAGAAGAGGGTCTCAGATTCCCCTGGAACTGGAGTTCTCCTGGAATTGGAGTTACAGATGGTTCTTAGCCGCCATGTGGGTGCTGGGGATTGAACCCAGGTCCTCTGCAAGAGCAGTCGGTGCTCTTAACTGCTAGGCCATCTCTCCAGCCCCATGTGCCTTACTTTTCTTTTAATATGGGTATATTCTTTTCTTTCACCTATATGAATATATATATATCTATATATATATATCTATATACATAGCAAAGCATACATACTATATATGCAAATATTTACTTTCATTTTACATTTTTTAGTTTTTATGTGTATGAGTGTTTTGTCTGCATGTATATAAGTGAACCCATTCATACAATGCCCAGAGAGGTCAGAAAGGGGCTTTAGACCTCCTGTACTGGAATTATGGATGGTTGTTAGCCACGATGTGGATAACATTGAACCCAGGTCCTCTGCAAGAACAGCCAGTGCTCTTGCCTTGCTTTTCTTTTTTTTTGAGAGAGGGCCTTACTGTGGGCCAGGCTGGCCTTGAATTCTCAATGTTTGTGTTTTTGCCTTCTGAGAGCAAAGACTAGAGAAATGTCGTGCTGGCGTCTAGAAGACTATATTAATGACAGATTTAAAAATATGTGGTATTTATTTTATGTATGTATGTTTGTCTATCTGTGTGAGTGTGGTTGGGCTGTGTGTATGTGTGTGTGTGTGGTATATGCACAGGCATGTGGAGGGGTATATGAGCCAACCTCCCTATCATGATGGACTGGAATTCCCTAAAACTGTCAAGCAAATTTAAAACATCCCCATTTACTTTTGTCTGATATTTTGTCCCAATGACACAAAGGTCATCAAACAGCCTCTGAGTTCTGACTTTTTCCTGATTTTGCTAGGCAGGTGGACCTGCCTGTCTTACCGCCTGTGAGGGTGGATGGACATGCTGGACTTAGGCATCCTTTGGTTGGATCTCAGTTTCTTACTTTTCTTTCTTTTTTCTTCTTCTTCTTCTTCTTCTTCTTCTTCTTCTTCTTCTTCTTCTTCTTCTTCTTCTTCTTCTTCTTCTTCTTCTTCTTCTTCTTGGTATTTTTGAGACAGGGTCTCCCTTTTAGTCCCAGCTGGCCTGGAGCTTGCTCTGTAGACCAGCTGACCTTGAACTCACAGAGATCCGCCTGTCTCTGTCTCCTGCATGCTGGGATTCTTATGTTTCTCATGTCCATCTTTAATTCCCCCCAACTTCTCGCCATCTGTTGTTAGTCCTTTTCCCAATCCTGCTCTTTCTTCTGATTTCTCTTTCTTATATCTTTACTTAGATGTGGTGGGTCTTTCAGGGGGGAAGAGAAACATTATTTTCAGTTCACCACATTTAAGTAGAACTCTTAAGTGACCTTCCATAGACTGTCTAATACTTTAGTTCCATGTCAACACTGAATCTAGAGATGAAGCGGTGTGGAGAGCATCCAAAAGTGAGAAAAAAATAAAATAAAGAGAAAAACAGAATGCTGTTATTTGACAAGGCGTGTTATATAAATAGATCTTTAATACCAAGGACAGATGGGGGACTCTTTTCCTTTGAAGATTATTCAGCTATCTAGGTTTTGGAAAATAAAAGTAAATAAGTGTCCAAGCATGGAAAATTCAACCCTTTTATACGAAAAGAAAAGATAGTATATAATGAATTGACAGATCTACATTGGTTTGGATGGATTTCCTAGCTCTGGAATATTATGTGATTTATTAAAAATACTCCTGGACAGGAAAAAAAACTTATTTAGTGAAAATGTGACAAAAAGGGAAAAGGGTTAAACATATATAGATTTATGCCCATAGTTTACTTTCATATACATATATATTATTGTCAAGGGTCTGGTTTGAGATGCAGATCTCCAGAAACACACACATGTACATGCACGCACACACACACACACACACACACACCGCAGATACATATACCCCACAAGAATAGAAGTCTAGATCTGTGATAAAGCAGGAGAGTATATTGATATTTGTAGTACAATCATTTCACTTTTCCTGTATATTAGAAATATTTCATAATATGATATTATAAAAATGAAGATTGTGGTACCAGAGACAGATAAAGGTAACAGTGCTTCACACTTACATTGACCCTCAAAACAGGCTCAGAAAAGATAAAATTTAGATTTTCTTAAAGATTTAATCCTAGTACTCAGGAGGCAGAGGCAGGTGGATCTTTGTGAGTTCAAGGCTAGCCTAGTCTACAGAGTGAGTTCCAGGGCAGCTGGGGCTACAGGGAGAACTTATCTTGAAAAGACCAAAAAAAAAAAAAAAAAAAACTTTTGCTCTGGAGACTTGGAGCTTCCATTGCTTATGGTATCCACGGTACTGCTTCTTTCTAGCACCTTGCCCTTTAAATCTAGTATGAAGACAAAGGCCATATTCTGCATTAGAAAGCTGTAGACTCCCAATACATGGCCATAGTATTCAACAAGGAGAAATGATACTGATTGCTATGGTCATAGTACAAGGTTGAGTCCCTGACATACTTGAGTCCCTGACATACTACTGATTCAGAACAATGCTTCTTATATTGTCCACTTTAGCATTATCTATATTTAATTTTGTAGTTCACATGGCCAGTTCTGATAACTACAGCATGAGCTAATGGAAACTGAGGGGTGTTGGCCAAATGGCCTTTACTCTAAAGTAGTATAACTCTGACTTGATATCAGAATTACAGGTTCAATGAGACCAGTTTACTTTACAGGAACCATTACCCATGGTCAGAAATATATCCTAGATACTTAAGTTATCTCTTCATGTTCTTTTCTTTGTGACAAAAGGGAACTGAAGGCAAGTTTATCTCAAATATACTATCACTTTTGGAAAAGCAATTCACTTATGGCCCTAGGAGATACTTGATAGGATTAACTTCCTAGTTTATGAATTCATCTGGGTGTAAACATTTTTCCTTTTACAAGGAGAACATTCTAATATAGTGTTTTTAAAAGTTGACAGTATTATTGAAAGAATGCAGAGAGATTGCCACGGGAAAGATTTTACACAAATAGAAATATTGAATGTATGTGTTCACACATTATATATACTTATTGCTTCTCTTGTTGCTGCTATTACTTGGGACATTGTATTTAATGTAATGTGACTTGGTGTGCAATCAGTGTTATTGTGTGCTATAATCACAGGGCTCAGAGAGATGCTGTCACTGCCAGGCTGATGTTTTCAGTGATATGGAGCCTATTCATTAGAGAATAATCTTCTAAGCATCGTCTCAACATGTTTCTATTTGCAATCCCACAAGGACGATTCTTTCATCTTTCTTCAACATGATTTTTTTTTTTTCGTCAGACTTAAGGAACACTACCAATGAGTTTTTTTTTAAGTCATTTGAGTGTTCAAATATGCCATATTTTGAAGGCTCTCTGTCAGTTCTTTAAATGTTTATTACAAGGAACCACTGATATCTCTACACTTGAAGGAAGCATAGTTACTTTAATGCAATCCCTTTATTTTATAATTCCCTTTTTGCTACATTTTCACTAAACAAGTTTTTTTTCCTGTCCCAGGAGTATTTTTTTAATAAATCACATAATATTCTAGAGCTAAGAAATCCATCCAAACCAATGTAGATCTGTCAATTCAGTATATATTATCTTTTCTTTTCATATAAAAGGATCTATATGACTTATTTTGGACTGCAGAAGGGGTAGATACCAGAGCGATCCCTACATACCAGCTCTCTTGTTCTCTGGATGGACTCTTCTCTTCACTAGATCACTCATCCTGTTAAAACAGTGTTTCCGTGCTGTGTTGGAGACTATCTGTTGAGCTGTTTATCACTGGGCAGAGCCTCCTAAGCCCCAAGTTAGAAATTGTTTTGTTCATACTTGTTAGGAAAAAATTTACTTTCGAAGGTATTGCCTATAATAATATGATAAACAACCCGATTAAAGTGAATGCAATATTTAAACAAACACTTTGCAAAGTAAAGTAGACGAATACCTGTAATTTTCTGGATATTCGTCATCATTAGTCATCAGAAAAGTGCAAACATAAACCAAGACAGGATGCTATTTCACATGGAGAAATGGCTCAAGTAGAAAGAACTGTTGTTATAAATGCCAAGTTTGGGTAAAAGTGTGGCAAAAGGAGATGCTTTTTTATTATAGACAATCTTTCTAAGTAGCCCGGGTTGGAACTCAATATGTCGTCCAAGTTAGCTTTGGACAAACTCTTTGTACAATCTTCTTGCCCCAGCCTGCAGAGTCCTGACATTTCCTGGAAGCACCATCAAACCTGCGGTGAGTAGAGCTCTTTGCTCTTGTCCTGGTCAGTGAAGATGAGGGAGATCAATCGATTTGGGAAACTCTTTGTAAGTGTTGAAGATGACAGCATAGGCACACAAAGGCTTGTGTACAAATGATTGATTTGTAACAGTTAAAAATGTAAAAAGGGCTGGAGAGATGGATCAGCCATTAAGAACAGCTGCTGCTCACCTAGAGGACCCAAGTTCGGATCCTAGCACCCACAGCAGGGGCCTCACAACCTCTAGAGACTCCAGCTCTCTGGGATCTGACTCCTTATTCTGGCCTCCACAGGGGTCCCTGTGCACATATACATGCCCTCACACAGACACAAACATAAAATTTTAAAAATAACCTTTTTACTAAGAAAAACTTAAAAGATTGATCTTGTTGCTGCTTGATTTTTGTGATTTTTATGTATATTTTATTGGTTTTGTACATGTCACAATATATTATTATTGTTATTATTTATTATTATTTTTTGTGTGTGTTTTGAGACAGGGTCTCTTTATAGCCCCAGCTGGCCTGGAACTCGCTCTGTAGACCAGGCTGGCCTTGAACTCACAGAGATCTGCCTGCCTCTGCCTCCTATATTTAGAATGGGCCCTGAGTCAAAAAACTGATAAATTTGTAAGAAAAATGGCACAGAGACACAGAGACCCTAGGAAGGAGTCCGAGTGAAGACACTGGCCGAGACCTGAATGACCTTGCTACAAACCAAGAAACTCAGGACCACCAGAAGCTGGAAAAGATAAAGAAAAATCCTCCCTTAGAGTCTTCTGAGGGAGCGTGGTCATGGCCAGCCTTGGCTGCAGACTTCTAGCCTCCAGAGAATACATTTTATTGTTTTAAGCCACACAGTTTGTGCTGATTTGTTTCTGCAGCCCGAGGAAATTCATATGCTATATGATTTCGTTTTTGCAGAGAAAATTTTGGCTGATATGCAGTGAGAGAAAGCAGGTCAGTGATTCCCTGGCCCTAGAGATGAAAGGAGGGGTGGACTGACAAAGAGCCTAAGGTTTGGGAGATGATCGAGTCCTCTGCATGTACACTGTGGTAGTGGTTTCACAGATGAATGCTGTCATCACATTTTAAATGAGTGCCTTTTATTGTACATAAGTAATATATCATTAAAATATATTTGTTAGGAACAGTGATTATTTCCTAAATACAGATGACCTCTGACCATAAAGAAGATGTGAAAATATCTGCATTTGGGTTAGAGGTTTGCTTCAGTGGAGTCTGGACTTGACATATATGATGCTTTCATTCCGAGTTCAGGGATAAGACTGGAGTTTCAGAGTTGTTGCCTAGTCTGTGTATCTTGTAAGACTATAAAGTAGCTGGGCATGCTGATGCATGCCTTTAATCCCAACACTAGGGTGGCAGACGCAGGCGAATCTCTTTGAGTTCAAGGCCAGCCTGGTCTACAGAGCGAGTTCTAGGCTAGGACTAAAGGGATACTCTGTCTCAAAAATTACCAAAAAAAAAAAAAAAAAAAAAAATGAAGCAAATGGCAGGAAAGAAATGGTTGTATTAGATAATTTGTTCTTATACTTTTTTTTATTACAAAGTTCAAAGTCAAGGTTGAAATATTTAAAAAAAATAACTATGAAGCTGTTTATATCAGTTCCATCTGTTTTCCCCAAATAGCTCAGCATTGCTTAGGGCAACTGCGTGTGTGTGGGTGTGGGTGTGCGCGTGTGTGTTAGGGAGGGGTGCGCCACGTCCCGAGGAAGGGCATTATGCTGTTGGAGAATGTGGCCTTTTCCATCCTTGGATACTTATAAGTTTCTCAAGCAAGTCATTCACTGCTTCTCTGACCTCCACCTCAGTTCTTCACCCTGAATTGCTTGCATTTGCTTAAACATAGCAGAGGATTGTAGAAATGACTTTTGCAATACAATGTAATGTAAACCAAAGTTTACCTAACCTTATAAACAAAATGTTACTGTTTATAATGTAAGCAAACTTGCTGAGCAGTCTGCTCCTCTTGTGACCTGGGCACTTGACCCTAACCCCTCAGGAACCCTCCTAGCCCCCGACCCAAGAGAGTTAATGAATCTGAGTGTGCATAAGCAGTGTGTTTTTCTTCTTGAAAACAGTGAGAAACAAAATGGACAATTCTGCTTGTAATTGTGTGTGATATTATTGGCCTAGGGATCAAAGCTCAAGATTCTCTAAAGTGTGGGTCCTAAGCTTTTACTTCTCCAATTCATGATGGAAATACTCTTTCACTAAAAGAATGGGTGAAGCCTGTCTGGGGAGCACAGTTCAGAAGGAAGCAGTGTTCATCAGTTCCCGTGCACTCCTGCCCTTATGAATGCTAAGACAGGCTGTTTCTTAATTCAAACACGACTGCAATGTGGCTTAGAAATACCACAAAGGACGTGATTCAAAGGCCCTCAATTGTGGACTTTTTACCAAGTTTCCTGATTCTAAGGAGAAAAATCCATGGATTAAATCTTGTGAAGGAAAAACTTCAGGAGAATTAGGTAAGCATCCCCCAGAGCTGTGTTCTCAGGATTTAAGAATTTAACCAGGAGCTGTGTCCTGTTTCCATTAATCCCATCTGGAACTCACTGAACCCTCTTAATCTGCTGACCCAAGTTTTTCTTAAGGCAGGAAGGGTTTTTTTTTTCCCCTCCACTATTCATTTAATTATTAACTCTTCCCCTCTGTTCCTCTTTTTCATCTAGATATCCTCTTAATCTGTTGTCTTGTCATTTTTCTCTCATATTTGATCTGTGGCAATATATTTCTTCTAAGCTTCTGAAGTGATTCTAGATGGTGATCATGAACTTTAGCAAAATGTCCATTCAATAATTAAATTAGCACTTAAGTTTTTAAATGAAAATTATACTTGTATTTTGATTCCCAAAAGCCTCTTACATGTCTTACCTAGGTCTCTCCCAAGACTCTCATAGATCCCCAGCACCCACATGGCAGCTGAGAACCATCTTTAACTCCAGTTCCAGGGGAATCCAACACCCTCTTCTGACCTCCAAGGCATTGCACGACACAGGTGCACAGACCTACATGCAGACAGTACATTCATACAAATAAATAAATAAAATTAAAAAAATATAAAAAGAGTCTCTACTTCTGTTAGGCTGAAGTTTTTATTATTACTTTTATTTTTATTTCATGTGTATGAGTGTATTCCCTGCATGCATATAAGTGCATCTATGTTGTGCAATGCCTGTGTAGGTCAGAAGACCATGTTAGATTCCCTGGACCTGGAGTTACAGATGGTTAGTAGCTGCCATGTGGGTGCTGGGAATGGAACCCAGGACTTCTGCAAGGGTAGCCAGTGCTCCTAACCACTGAGCCATCTCTCCAGCCCCAGCAGTTCTTATCTGTCTTTTTTTCACGCCTCTTCCAGTAGGAATTGCCTGCTAGAGCTCTTAGCTGGTTTGTCCTCCCCTTTTGTTTGCAGAATACTTTTGTCCTCCTTTGCCTGCCTCGGGCTTTTCTGCCCTCAGAAATCAGGACACCCTCTTGGGATTTCTCAACTATTGCGAGCTATACCATTTCTCCACCTCCCTGAACATCTCTGTTTATACCTCAGATGTAGATTTAATATACAGAATACAAGGATGGCTGAAGAACACCTTAAAAAGTGTTCTAACATCACTAAATCATTAAGGAAATGCGAATAAAAACCACTTTAAGATAATCATAATTACCCAATAAGACTGGTTAAGATCAGAAAACAATGTACCAAGTGCTGGAGAGGTGTGGGGAAAGGGAAACACTCATGCCACTGCTGGTGGGAAATTAACTCATACAGCCACTATGGAAAGCTAGTGTGGAGAACCCTTGGAAGACATTGGAATGAACTTGTCACCTGACCCAGCCATAACACTCCTAGCATGTACCCTCAAGACTCACCCCACCATAGAGATACATGCACGGCCCATGTTTATTCAGCTCTCTTCACAATAGCAAGAAGCTGGAACCAACCCAATGCCGCTCAACTGATGAGTGGATAGAGAAAATATTGAACATCTAACACAGGGAGTTTTTATGCAGCAGTAAAGAAAGATGACATTCATGAGCTTTGCAGGAAACAATGGCTGAGCTAGAGGACATCATGCCCGAGTGAAGTAACACAGTCCAGAAAAGAAACAAAAAACAAATGGAAATGGTATCCCTCATCTTGGATGCTAGTGCCAATTACTGTTGTAAAGTATTTCCTGTGCATGGCCCCCTTGAGCTTTTGTCCAAGCAGTTTGGAGTGACGCATATTGGAAACAAATAACAGCAAACAACACAACAACAGAAAGGACTGCATGGAGAACTGACTGAGACAGTGAACTTCTAACTCAAAACAAGTCAGCTTCCTCATGGAGAATATGAGAAAGAACTGAGAAAGAGATGAAAAGCCATGTTTGGCAAGAAATGCATGAGCTCTGTGGGGTGGGGGATGGGGGGGCCGGGTCTAGATTTGTTAAAAAAATATAAAATAACATTAATTTAAAAAAAGAAATTTCTACATAGTGTAATCTCCCTTTACCTGAAGAAGATACCTAAAACTACATATAGTACTGAGTTTGATGTATGCTATGCTTTTCTTATAAAAACATAGCTAGGGCAAGGTTTAATATAAATTAGATACAGTAGATAATTGACAATAATAATGGAACCATCATGCCCATATGCAACAATAAAAGTTATCTAAAACTTGTAAGCTATTTACTGCTGGAATTTTCCATGTAGAATTTTTTTTTAACCACAGTTGGTTGTGGGTAATTGAAACCACTGACAGTGGTCAATAGAGTGTATGTATTCTACGGTAGTTATAGAATGTGTATGTCCTTACATGCCTAAATGTCATATATAAACACAAATATCTTCATACATTTCTCCCAAAGTCTGATAGTCAAAACAGGATGATCCACAACAAAGAGCCTTAAACCTCGGTTGCCTTCTCTCACCACTCCACACCCAGACACTGGTATTGTAGGAATGAAACTTTGTCTGGCTCAAAGCAGGACCTGCAAGTCCTGTCCTGGATCTGATATCTCCATGGGCATTCAAATTGCCTCTGTGAGTTTATCTGTAGCTTCCGGTGAAGGTTGGGATATTGTGCTATATCTGCAAAGTTCCAGACCTGATGGCCTTCCTTTGAGGTATTGAGCCAAAATGTCACACCTCTATTTACTGGTTGCACAAACAGGAACTCTGCAACCCTGGTAGAAGCCAGGATGGCCCACACTTCCCTTCCCTTCATTCACACCCTTCTGCCCCCACTTCCCTGCCTAGAGCACAGTGACTTTTAGTATATAAACACATTGCTGGCATGAATAAAACTGAGTCATTTTTCTCCCTGGGAAGGGCGGGGGGGATCCTCATATATTTAGTCTGTTTCATTTCTCTTCGAGTGATTTCTTGCAGTTACCTCCCCCGTCCTTGCCAGAAATTCAGCCTAGGAACTGTTAGCCTGCCAGCAGGAGACAGCTCTGAGGCTTACAGCCTTGTGAGCTGCCAGCCTGGTTCTAGGAGGGAAGAACATCATGTGGATTGTGGATTGCAGTCATGTGTGATTAAAGGACCAACATATACCTATATACTAATATATATATTAGACGACAACCCA
>VZQC01008182.1:875399-888196 GCA_009823505.1 Rhizomys pruinosus
TGCCTTTTATACCAGCTGGGAGGCTAACTCTGCCCCCACAGCCACAAAAGCCAATTAAGCCAAAAACAACTGGATTAACAGATTAACTAGATTAAGTCAATCAACAATCAGCCTTGCTGAAGCACCCAACTCCTACCTACTTTCCTGTGCTTCAGCTGGTCTCAGGAGATCTCAGATCAGAAATTTCTACATCTGTCTGTGTGTGTGTGTGTATGTGTGTGTGGGGGTATCTTTCATCTCTCATTGTGTATTGAGACTAAGACTCCTCTCCTTGGAAAAGCCCTCTTCACTAAAAGTCCTGGTGGAGGTGTTCAAGAAAAGGCAGATTGTTAGACTAGGCATGGAGGGTCACATCTTTAATTCCAGCTCTCATGAGGTGGGCAGGTAGATCTTTGTGTAATCAAGGCCAGCTTGGTCTACATAGCAAGTTCCAAACTAGCCAGGACTACATGATAAGACCCTCAAAAACAAAACAAAACAAAACAAACAAAAAAATTCAAACCAAAATAAATAACACTATTACCAAAATAAATAAATAAATAAATAGGCTGTGGAGTAAATGAGTGACTCTTAAGCCTTCATCTGACCAGGCAGAAAGGGCCTCCTAGATCACTCATGGTGTGGACCAGCTCCTTATGTGGGTGACATCTGGGCTTTTACAAGCAATGAGTCAGCCAAAAATAGTGCATGCCTTGTTGTACCGCACCATGGTCATATGGTGCTTTTAGCTGGAGCTCCACAAGGCTCAAAGATCTTGACTTGTTTTTCTCCCATCTAGCACCTTAAGCCTGTCCAAGGATAGAATTTTTATCCTTTTCAAAAGAGCTTCTAAGAATCCGCTCTCCTTTCTTAGTAACTGTGCAATTCTCAGCAGCTGTCTGGGACGTGGAGTACTCTGCGAGCAGCTCCTGAGCCTAGCTCAGGTCGGATCTCACTATTGAGGACAGTAGTACCAAGAACAGAAAAACAAACAAAAAACCTCAGAGCTGTGAATTAGCTTCCTATAACAGGGTAGAGGAAGCTTGGTTTAAATCTAGGTAGGAATCAGGTTTTATCCAGTCTCATTATGTGGCTGAACAAGGGCTGAGAGAAGCTCTTTAATGAAAGGGTATAGTTGCTAACTGTTTACCTGGTTTTGCATGAACCACTGTTCTGTTTACAAAATCTGACCCATCTGGTCTCTGCTTAAACCTGGCCGTTGAATCAGCAAATCCACAAGAAAATCAAACTTGAGCAATAGTGAGATTTTTGGCTTTTTAACAAAAAGGAATTGCTTGCCTGATTCCTAACTCATCCCCAGTTTAGAAAGATAACTTTTGCACCAAGGTTGTCTATCCATGAACATCCTAAAAAGATGCATTCCTCTGCAGGAGCAGTTTACCTGCATCCAACAGGTGCTGGGGAGATGAATAAGATCTCTGTGAAATCTGGGGAGTCAGCTGGAACTAGAAGCTCACAGGTAGGTTGTCTAACATCAGTTAAAATACATTGTCTTGCCGGGCATGGCGGTGCATGCCTTTAATCCCAGCACTCAGGATGCAGAGGCAGGCGGATCTCTGTGTTCAAGGCCAGCCTGGTCTACAGAGCAAGCTTTAGGCCAGCTGGGACTAAAGGGAGACCCTGTGTCAAAAACACACAAAAAACAAACACACACACACACACACACACACACACACACACAAACAAAAACAAAAACAAAACATACAACAAAAACCCATCCTCTTTTGTTTTGAGATACTGTCTTAAGATCCTTGTACACAAAACACTTTCTTGTGAACCTCACACTAGCCCCGAGAGGTCCCATTTCATAGATGAGAAAACTAAAGGCTGAGGACTCACCAAAACTCTCTGCAGCTTTATAGAATTGGAACTGTGAGTAGATTCAAGTCTCTTGGTTCTGAATTTCTACCTCTTGCAGATCTGGCTAGTTTCCCAGGACCATTGATAGATATTTTCCTAATTTCTCACCTCTTTTGACTATGAAGGATCATTCAGCCATATCACAGATACTGGATGCTGTTGGATTTTTTCCTCCTTAAAGATACTGAGATAGAATTCCTTTTATCTCTGACCTCAAAGGAACAATGGACTGAAACCCATGGGACCAAACGTGTGTGTGTGTGTGTGTGTGTGTGTGTGTGTGTGTGTGTGTGTGTGTGTGTGTGGTGGGGGGAAGTCATATCTCCTGCTTTGAGACTATTACCCCTAATTCCCTAGGAGCTGAGGGCAACCCAGTATGTGATATATATGTGATAAATATGTGGATTCTCAAAGTCTAGGCTGCGCTTCCATGGGAGGCACACAGGCTTCTGAAAACCTTCTCTAAACCTGATGCCCATGTAACACCAGTCTCTACAGTTCATTTTCCCTGGGCAGAAGCTGGCTGGCTGTTACAATTGTTCCCCTCATAGTTTCCCTTTAGCAGTGGGTATTGGTGGAAAAAAGTGGGCTTGATTTCAGGTTTCTCTTCTACCCTTTTCAAGGCAGAAATGTCATCCAGGCTCTTGAATATTCTCAGTTCTATTAGTGAAAAGAGGAACCGCTGAGGAAAGAACTTTTGCTTTTCTGTCTTTCAATATCAGGTAGTGACTCCTGGCAGCCCTGATTTGCAGGTCCCTGAAAGAGGAAAGAGCTGAGCTGAGTGGGAAGGAGGAGGGTGTGTTTGAATTCATCTTGAACTTTCTAGTCACGGGTGGTGTACTGTTTCAGGTTAGAGGATAAGCAGTCCTGAGAGACCAATGCAAAGGTTTGATTCCCAGCTAAGGGTTCTATTGGCGCCTGGTGGAGACCTTTAGAGGTGGACCTCGTGGAATGGAATCACTGGAGATGTGTACTCGAGAAGGATATTGGGAACTCAACCTCTCTCTCTCTCTCTCTCTCTCTCTCTCTCTCTCTCTCTCTCTAACAGCCATGATAGGTGCAGTTTTATTGCTCTATCTATTCCTAGCAATGACATTTGTCTTCAAACCATGGGTCTAAATGAGTTCGAGCTGAAATCTCTGAAACCAAAATAATTCTGTTTACTTTTTTAAGTTTTATCACAGTGACAAAAAGCTGAGTAGCTCCTTGCCTTGCCTAAACTCCCCAAACTGGATGAACTTCATCCAGTAGAGAACAAGGACAGTGTTTTCACCCAGAGGACAAGCCAACTTAATACAGAAGAGCCACACTGAACTTGATTATAAAACTTAATTGAATCCAGCTCATTTTCCCTCTTCAAACCAGAAAAAATTTCATGGATCAAATTTAAAAGTCTGGATGAAGAAGTGGGTGTCAAGGCAGACTTGAGCCTGCTGTCAGGATGGTTTTAGGTAGTGTGTGACCTTTCTACTTACGCAGAACACTTCAGTACTAAGAACTGTAAAAACTTGACTGTGCAATATTTGTCTGAGGTTGGGTTTTAACTAGCATAGCATACTTATAGTTCCTCGGAAGTAATGGTTTTCTTTTATTTCCTTTTAGACCAACCAATGCCTTATAACAGACTGTGATGATGAGTGGTAATTCAAGTGCCTGGGATGCACGGCATGTACAATGGACAGAAATCCAAGTTCTAGATTTATTTCTATTGTGACCTTGAGCAATTTCTTTGAATTTTTTGAGTTCTCCATCTTCTCTGTAATAAAATGGAAATGTCCCTTGAGTGCTAAGAGTCTCAGTCTCTACTCCCCCCCCAAAGATGGAAAGTACTACCATCTCCCTCTGAGATATGACCTTTTGCTCTGCATTACAGTAGACAGTTTCTGGAGTGGGTTGCATTAAAATTGCCAGCCTTGGAGAAATGAAAACAGCTTTGGTATAAAAAAAAAATGCTTCTAAGAATTTCTTCCTTGACTTATATTTGATGAAACGCCAGGCCTGAGATGGCACTGAAAAAGAAGAAAATGTTCAGCAGGAATTCACTGAACTTTTCCTCTTTTACTTGAGCCTATTTTCATGTCTTAGTGTGCTTCAATGTACAACCAGGTTGTTAATGCTCTCTGCTAAACAGAACATCCATAACTTCCTCTCCCAGTGTTCTTGATCGGCGACTCTCAGCTAACAGGGAATGAGTTTGAGCCACAGGACTCAAGGTCACTTTCACTGCTCTTTCATTTGCATTCCCCATATAATTCACTGTGTTAATGCTCTCTGTGAAACACCCTGCTTTAAATATATCATTGCTTTCTCCCTTGGGACCCAGACAAATAATGCAACCCACACCATGCACAGCCCTCCACTGGATTAGCACAATGATTCATATTTGGGGAAGCTGTGTTCCTGGAGCTCAGAGAGTGACATTCATTTATGCCTTCAAAAATAATTCTCAGAGCGCTGATGAATCAGTCACCAGGCGCTGCTGGCTGCTAAATGGCCTACTTTGGCTTCTAGACCTGAGAACCATGGGGTTCTCTATGTAACTTACGCTTTGTTCTGAGCCTCAGTACAATCTGGGCTGCTTAAAAAAAAAAAAGTGCTAATTCTGAATTTTACATGATTGGGACATTTTGAGAGGTCTGAGAGAGCTGGCTGGGGTCTCAGCCCATGAACAGATCAGAAGGGCTCTTACTACTACTCCTAGACAGATGCTGTCCATGGCTGTTTGTTTATTTATTATTTATTTATCATGGGTATCAAAGTGGCAAGGCACACAAGTGGAGATTAAAAGACAACTTTCAGGAATTGGTTCTCTCTTTCTACTGTTTGGGATCCAAGGATTAAACTCCTGTCCTCAGGCCTGGTGGCAGGCACCTTTGCCCACTGAATGGTCTTGTAGGCCCCTACTGTCCTTGTTTAGTTAATAACCGTATCTAATAAAGTCAGGTGTGCTGCTGCATACCTGTAATCCCAGCATTAAGGAGGCTGAGGTAGGAGGATCCTAAGTTCAAGGCCAGCCTGGGGTACACAGGAAGCTCTTGTCTCAAAACAAAACTTAATAAAAACGAAAAAATAGCTGCATCCACAAAATACTTGGAGAGCAAAGCGTAAAAGGACAAATTATAGGAGCTTTTCTCTTCCTGTAGTTGGTGCTGCCCAGGCTCCCCCCCTTTCCCTCTCCACTACGAACTCTTCATCACTTTCACTCATTATATAGTTTTCTTTGAAGTAGTTTTCCTTAGATCACTATTTTTATGTTTTTCTTTTACTTTCACCTGTTTTAATTTCAACACATTGCTTAAACTCTTTAAGGGATTCTTAGTTACAACTGAAGCGCTTTTCCAAGTTTCCCTTTAAGCTGAGTGTGGTGGCACAAGCCTGCAATCCTCTGTGCAAATGAAATGGGTTTGCGTTTTGGTGAGTCCCAAAACCCAAACAAGCCCAGCCAAGGTACGAGAGTGAAGAAAGAAGAGGAACCCCACGTATGTTAGGAAATCATGGGAAACCATTTCCAAAGCGATGTCCTTCTAAAACATAGAGAGCGCAAGCCCAGGGATCTTATTGGGGGGTGGATGTGGGGGGAATAGGCTACACTTATATGAGAAAGTCCTTTGGGGGTGAGCACATTCCAAAGCATGCTCAATTCAAAACATACTATGAAGCAGGCTCAATTTAAGGTCAATGTTCAAGAAGAAAAGATGGCGGCCAGGAATACTCCAGATAAGCTTAACCTACCTCATAAATGTGGTAGACAGTAATAGTTTCAGGCATGTTTAACCTTTCCACCTCAAAATATAGCTGTGGCCTAAGGAAAGGACACTTTGAAGGTTAATTAATATAGACTTGCCCCAGGGGACTTGCTGCACTTAGCTGCTAACAGTCCCAGCCCTTGGGAGGCTGAGAAGGGAGGGTTACGAGTTTGAGATCAGCCTGGGTTTTATAGTAAGACTCTCTCTCTCTCTCTCTTTCTCTCTCCACACACACACACATACACACACACACACACACACACACACACACACACACACACTTCTCTCCTGTGATTGTATCTTTTTTTTCCAGAGTCTTCAGTTTCCTACAAGCTGAACAGGAAGAGTTTATCAACATCCATATTCTTTTCTTCGACTTAAGCAAGTTCATTATTGGCAACTTTAATTGACAGAAATTTGGCAGAAAATGTAAAAGATCTACAAGGAAGTAAAATGCTGATGACTTCAGTTTTTATTTTAGGTATACCATGTACATAGACTTGAAATAATTAAGCTGTAAAGTATAAATAAAACAAAACTTCCAGCTTATCAGTGGCCATGGATGAAGGGACTTAGGTGAAAGGGGAATGACGATGTGGCAATTCAAGAAGTAAACCCAGGCTAAAGGTCTTGGACTGAGCGGGAGAAAAGGACTTCAATGTGGCCTGGCACCTAAATTAACTCTTAAACAAACCTTGGATTCTTCCCAGTTTCTAATGGGCTCATGTTAAATTGCAAAATGCCAGTGATATTCTTTTAAGACTTTGGGCCTTGATAAGCAATCTGAAGATTGAAAGATTATATTTTCTCTAATTAAATCTTCCTGTAACCTTGAGTCAAGTATTTGCAAGGTGAGCAGGTAAGACCCAATGTGCTATGGGGCGTGTCTTTCCGGCTAGGAGAAAATGTATCCTTCTAAAGCCACACTTCCATGGTTGTGGTTTGCAGCAAGAATTTCTAAAATAAGAGCTACATGTTCATATGGGTAAGCAGAGACTGACAATGAAACCCACAGGGTTTTACTGGGAAGTCGATATGAACCTAAATAGTTCTAAGTGATTACCCACTACCAAGGAAACAACATTTGCATTTAAAAGGCAAATATGGGGGCTTGAGAGATTGCTCATCTGTTAAGAGCACTGGCTGTTTTTGCAGAGGACCTGGATTTGATTTCTAGCACCCACATGGTGGCTATCAACTGTCTGTAACTCCAGTTCCAGGGGACTCCAATGCTCTCTTCTTACCTCCAAGGGCATTGAATGACTTGGGTGCACTTACATAGATACAGGCAATACACTCAAACATATAAAAACTCATGTATTGTGTCTGTACTGCAAAACGGACAATTATAGGCACAATATCATACCACAGTTAAAGGCTCTGAAGCCTCATGGGTTCTAAGCATTTGTAAGAATTCTTATCCTTGCTAGCTACTCAAGGTTCACAGAATTCTTCACATTTCTCTCTATTGTCTTTCTTTAATCTTAAGATTATTATTTGCTAAATAACTCTCCAGTTGGGGAACCTCAAAAATTCATGGCACAACCAGATCACTGAAGAAAAGGAAGAGCTTCCCACCCCTCAAGGTCACAGTCTAGCAGTGGCAGGGAGCTGTTTTCCGAGCTATTTATTAATTTTTTAATAGGAAATAAAATTTATTTAACTGACCTTCTGAGATGGCATGACCAGCATCACAGACCTGCATATAAGAAGGTTATGTCTTGACTATTACAACTTGCAGTGGTATGTTTTTCCTCTGAAAAATATTAAGTTACAACCGGTGTGGTGGCACATGCCTTTAATCCCAGCACTCGGGAGGCAGAAACAGGCAGATCTCTGTGAGTTCAAGGCCAGCCAGGTCTGCAGAGTGAGCTCCAGGCCAGCTGGGACTAAAGGGAGACCCTGTCTCAAAAATACAAATATATAAAAAAAACATATATATATGTGTGCGTAAGTTATAAAAGCTAGGTAGGCAAAGAGGTGCTGGCATTTGGGACTTATCATAGCTTAAAGAATTAAGCTTCAGCAAATAACCAATCTGGGTCATATTCAATTAAATTATTTCATGTACATGGGTATATTGCCTGCGTGTATATAAGTGTACCTATGTAGTACAATGTCTGTGGAGGTCAGAAGATGATGCCCTGGAACGGGAGGTATGGGCAATTTTTAACTGCTATGTGGATGCTGAGATTTGAACCTGTGTCATCTGCAGGAGCAGTTAGTGCTCTTCACTGCTGAGCCATCTCTCTGGCCCTTATTTATTATTTTTATTTTATGTGTATGGGTGTATCGCCTGCATGCATGTAAGTGCACCTGTGTCGTACAGTGTTGGCAGGCAGAGGTCAGAGGAGGGTGTCAGATCCTCTGGAACTGGAGTTGTGGACAGTGGTTAGTCACCATGTCGGTGCTGGGAACTGAACCAGGGTCCTCTGCAAGAACAGCCAGTGCTCTTAACCAATGAGCCATCTCTCCAGCCCTCTGCTAGCTGCTCTTACTACAATGGGATATCCAATACTCTGGGTTAGCAACCTCTCATGCCTTTGTGTTTTTTTCTCTTGGACTTCCTTTTGCTGTAGTCCATATGCTTCAAAATGGAGATGAGGAAGAACTACTCTCTTACATGGAATATTCCCTTTCTAGGACAAAAGAGGGACTGGAGATTGGAATCCATGCAGTGACGTGGGACTACCCAAGTTATCATTCCTATTAGTTTCCTAGGACTCATGTAACAAACTGCCACAAAGTGGGTGGGGGACCTGCAGCATCAGCAACGGGTTCCATAGTTCCAGAGGCTGGAAATCTGTGCTCAAGGTGTGTGAAAGCTCCCAGGAGCCAGTGTTCCCTGCTTTTACCTGATGTCTGCTAATTGCCAGCACCACTCACTGTGTTTTTGTCACAGCTGCCTGGCTTTAGTCTGTCTCCTTGATCACATGACTTTGCCCTGTCTTTGTCTGTACCTTTCTCCCTTTTGTAAACACGCTTTTTAAATTTTTTTATTTATTATTTGTATTTTATGTGTAGGGCTGTATTGCCTGCATGCAAGTGCAGCCGTGTCATCCAATGCCTGCAGAGGTCAGAAGAAGGCATCAGATCTCTTAGAAATGGAGTTAGGGATGGCTGTTAGCCACCATGTGGGTACTGTGATTTGAACCCTGGTCCTCTTTAAGAGCAGTCAGGGCTCTTAACTGCTAAGTTATTTCTCTAGCTCCTGTAAGGACATTTTTATTGGACGTCTATTTCTGCAGCCAAATTCAGAACAACCTTATCTTGCAACCTTATCTTGATTATACCTGCAAAGACCCTATTTCCCCAGAAGGTCACATTCTGAGGTTCAGCATGGACATGAAGTGGGGGTGTATGGGGATGTAGCAGTGGTGCTGATGGTGTGCAATCAATTCCACCTGGCATACCATTTGCTTTGAAAATGTCTTCCCTAGGCAAGTAACAACTACAGCCATGCAAAGCTAGGAACATGGGGTGAAGGAGCCACAGCTGTGAAGTGCAATGGAAAGAGCTAGCAGTCGGATTGGAAGACCACCCACAGGCCAGTGGGGGGAGGTGGAAAACTTCAAACTTTGACCAAAGCCAGACTTGAATGTTAAACCTGCAGAGTAAACAAAATGCCTTTTAGAAGCAAGAGAATGGACTTGATCCTAGACACTTTCTTAATAAATTAAGTGTCTAGGTCTGTAGCCATTATTTAGTATTTATACCTATAAGCTACACCTGGGAAGTCTAGATGGTAAAGTCCTTCTGAAAAAGCCTGTGCAGTCAGGCTGGAAGTATATCTCAGTAATAGGGTTTGTGTTTACCATGTATAAAGACTTTTGTTTTATCCTCAGCATTGCCCAAAACAGAAACAATAATACTATTTTTTTAAGGAGTAAATTCATGCCTACAGGTGCAGATTAAGTCTAAAATATTATAGAGAAATGAGAATGTTTTTTTCTCCTTTGTGAAACTTTGTGATGGGACATCACAGATGGATTAAATCCAGTCAAAGTTCTGTCCTATCAAGCTGATATACAAGGGGTGAACCCCAGGAAGGAACTAAATGCAGTTTCATTGGTCTTCTCCTGTGGAGTCAGACTGCATTACTCTCTCAGCATTGACATGTGACAACTGGAAAAGCATGCTTGAGCCTTGGTGTTCAGAGTCTTTACTGGGGCTCTGTTACATAAACTTGACTGATTCACTACATGGTGGGCCTCGGGCTCTGGTCTTCAGCATCTGTGGCCATGACTCAAAGCACTCACCCTAAATCACATGGTTAGTCTTTCTGGTATGGCCAATGTTCACCCTAAGCATATCACTCCTAAAGGGACTCTCTCTTAGACATACATGGAGGGCAGATGTCAGACTTCTTTTGGAGCAAGGGTTAATTGTATACTACTTATCTCTGAGCAGTTAGATGACTCACTCAAAGTCATATGCCTCACCAAATTATTTGCAATTATTAAAATACAGGGGACTGGAGAAATGGTTCAGCAGCTGCTCTTGCAGAACATGAAAGTTTGGTTCCCAGGATGTGTATCAGGTGGCTCACAAATGCCTATAACTCCAGATCCGGGGATCCTAGGCTCTCTTCTGGCTTCTATGGGTACACACACACACACACACACACACACACACACTAAAATAAGATAAATAGATCTTAAATAAATACTCAGCAATTTGGGCTGAAGATGTAGGTAGTAGAAATAAAAATAAAATACATCTAAAGGAAAAAAATCTCAGTAATTTGGTAATAGAAAGTGCCTGCCTAGTACATTCGAAGCTCTGCATTTGATTTCTGTTACCCCATAAAGCAGGCATGGTGGTTCTAGGAAGTAAAGGACAGAGATCAGAAGTTCAAGGTTCTCCTCAGCTGCACAGGGATTTGAGGCCAGCCTGAGATACACGAGATCTCCTATCTTGAAAAACAAAAATAGGCTGGTGAGATGGCTCAGTGGTTCAGAACACTCACTACTCTATCATGAGAACTGGGGTTCAGATCCTAGTACTCCAATCAGGCATCTGACAAACACCAGTAACTTCAACTTCAAGGGATCTGATGCCCTCTTCTGGTTGTGCATACATTCCCACAGAAACATATAAATAAAATAAGGTAAAATAAAATCTTAAAAAAACCCAACCGAGGGGCTGGAGAGATGGCCTAGCGGTTAAGAGCACCGACTGCTCTTGCAGAGGACCCGGGTTCGATCCCCAGCACCCACATGGCGGCCAAGAACCGTCTGAAACTCCAATTCCAGGAGAACTCCAGCTCCAGGGGAATCCGAGACCCTCTTCTGACCTCCACGGCATTGCACGACACGGGTGCACAAACTTGCATGCACACAGTACATTCATACACATACATAAATAAAATTAATAAAAAAAACCAACCGATTTACTAATTCTGTATATTCTCTAATGATTATATAGAATATAAGGCAATATAGCATGATGATTATGAATTTGGATTTTACAACCAGACTTTCATGTCAAGTTACTGCTTTGATATTTACTGTGTGACTTTTAACTAAGCCCCACCCTCTTTTACCTCAGCTTTCCATTTATAAACCTAACTCAAAATCAATGCATGTAAAATACTTAAAATAATATCTAACATATATTTACTACTCAGTTACTTTTGGACATCATTTATCAATAAAAATATTAAAAAGTCACAATCTGAAATTGATATGGTTATATTGGGGTGTCTTTGAGAGTAACATTTCTTCTTTTTTTTTTTTTTTGGTATTTTTGAGACAGGGTCTCACTTTAGTCCCAGCTCGCCTGGAGCTCTCTCTGTAGACCAGGCTGGCCTTGAACTCACAAAGATCCACCTGCCTCTGCCTCTCAAGTACTGGGATCAATGGCGTGCGCCACCATGCCCAGCGAGAGTAACATTTCTTTTTTTTTGTTTTTTTTTTTATTTTATTTTTATGTGTATGAATGTACTGTCTGCATGTAGGTTGGTGCACCTGTGTCGTGCAATGCTGCAGAGGTCAGAAGAGGGCGTCGGATTCCCCTGGAACTGGAGTTAAAGACAGTTCTCAGCTGCCCTGTGGGTGCTGGGAATCAAACCCGGGTCCTCTGCAAGAGCGGTCGGCGCTCTTAACCGCTAGGCCATCTCTCCAGCCCTGAGAGTAACATTTCTTCGCTCTGTTGTATTTAATTTGAAAGGCTAGGGTCCCAGAAACTCATAGGCAACCAAAGTCACCTCAAACAGTCAATTCAAAGAATGAAATTCATGGGCCACAGAGAGTGAGTTTTAGAAAGGAGTATTTTCTTATTCAGAGCTTAAGAGAAAACAGAGCTCCTGTTAGCAAGAGGGGTTCCCTGGGAGTAGGGTGCCAGAGTCTCGTTCCAGAGTTAGTAAGGCTTTAGTGGATGGACGAGGAGAAGGGGAAAGTAGCTGGTCAGTTCCGTTCCCATTCCAAAGCGTAGGTCCCTCAAGGTCCAGACATGTCCTCAGTATGGTTTCCTGGGCCCCTGTACTTCTTTAGAGAAAAGAGATAAACCAAAAACCCCAGACCTCTTCCTGGCATCCTCAGCCTCTGGCTATGGCGGAACCAGAGATATCTTTGGCTTAACACTTCTATGTGCTTTGGCCTCAGGCAAGGACATATGTAGCTCTTAGCCAGGAAATAAGCTGGTCACTCTTCTTTGTTTTTGTTTTGTTTTGTTTTTCTTTATTTTTATCCTAAACTCCCTGAGGAATTTCTACCTCCTGTTCTTATTAAACTCTTTTTGTCTTCCCAATTAATTGAAGACCGTGTGAATGTGTTTCCAGTCATTTTCTCTCCCAACAGCTCAAATTGATTAATACATATCAGTGAACCATACTATACACACTCTTCAGTTTCATTATTTCAGATTTTCATTGAGTTCATGATGAAGAATTTTTGAAACCAAGTATAAAGGAAAGGGAGTGGGCCCGTACTTTGGCCCATCTCTGTGTTATTTAGAAGTTATAGATCACTGACATTTTAATGAGATAGGATTTCTCTGCCACCAGTTCAGTTGTGTTGTATAAGATGCATGGGAGCCGGGCGTGGTGGCGCACGCCTTTAATCCTAGCACTTGGGGGGCAGAGGCAGAGGCAGGCGGATTTTTGTGAGTTCAAGGCCAGCCTGGTCTACAGAGCGAGTTCCAGGACAGCTGGGGCTCTACAGGGAGACCCTGTCTCGAAAAGACAAAAAA